>PVLD010010781.1:0-68884 GCA_004027595.1 Dinomys branickii | reverse complement strand
CGGCATCTATCAGAAGACTTACAGAGATGAAACATTCTCTCCCCCCCGCCATTTCTCCCTCCTTCCCCTCCTCTCTTTTCCATCCCCTCTCCTCTTTCTTTCTATTTCTAGATGCAGAGTATCAGGTCACAGACTGACCTCAGAGATAACAGAACAGAGACTTCAGCAACTTCCCGGACTGCACACAGCAAGGAACAATTTTATAAGAAATAGTTGGACAACCTCAGCCCCCAGTAGCATCTGTCCCCTGAGGATAGATGCAGTGTCTGATTTCCAAAGTACCACATTACAATATTTCCGAAGGTCTAAATTTAAACAAAGAACAATACAAAGCATATGAAGCGGTGGGGGAAACGCAGCTTGTTTATAAGAAAATACAAAGTATTTGACAGACAGAAAGTATCCCTGAGGAAGTCCAGATATTGGAATCAATACATTCATTAAATCAACTGTCTTAAATATGCTTCATCAGCGAGAGGAAACCCTGGACAAAGAATAAAGACAACTGGAAGACACGAGCAACTGAAAACAATGTGACTAGAGATGAAGTAGAAAGTCTAGAGGTGAGAAGCCCAGGAGCTAAAACTTTTTGTAAAAATATATAATGAGGATTGAGAAGCACATTGAGCAAGCAAAAGGCAAAATCCACAGATACGAAGATAAGGCAATTGCAATAATCCAGTGTGCAGAGTATTAGAAAATAATGCGGGAAAATGATCAGAACGGAGTGATCCGGGGAACGTCATCACGTGCCAACAGTGCCAACAGAGGCTTTGTGAGAGGTTCGAAGGAGAGGAGAAAGGAGAAGGAAATCTTGGATCCCGCCGCACGCTGCCAATCACAGTGGGTAAATTCACAGAGAAACACAAATGGTTAACAACAGCAAACGCCACTGGAACAGTGGGGGTCAGCAGCTTCGCGTGGGAGGCACAGGAGATGTTTACTGTCTGCTCGAAGTTGGGATAAAATTGAAAGCGCAGGGTGCGTTTGGTGTTCCCCAAGTGTGGCCAGTGAGCTCTGTTCTCCTCAACCAGAAAAAGTCACTGAAATGAGTGAGACACTTGCCAAAAATCCGGGTCAACAAACCTGTCACGGAGATGGTTGGCCGATAGAGGACAGTGAGCAGCCCTGCACAGCTAGATAAATCCTGAGTAAAGAAGTCCATGAGAAAGTACAGGAAATCTACTGAGGAATGAAGGGGCACCCTAAGTAATTTAGCACAAAAGCACTGCCTCCAGCACAGCTGTCCGCAACTAGTGGTGGACAGAAGACCTGAATAACAACTTCTAGCGATAATTTAACAATGGAAAAAAAGAGCCACTGTCAACACTGCTCCTGGAAGAAAATACCCCTTAACTCCCTAATGATTGCAGGTAAACACAGTGTGTATCTTTTTTATATACACCTTGTGATTTTTTTAGAGTAGGCTATAGGTTCTGATATTCAGATTTCATGAAATTGTCAGTGGTAAAAACTAGTTATAAAAATGACTCAAGATTAACATTATTATCATAGATTTTATATAGTACTGTAACTTGCTTACATTTTTCCTTGAGTGGAAATACTTGAATGATCTTCCCCTTGACAATAACCAGGAGGGGAGGATGCATGTGTCAGTGGTACAGTGTCCAATGAAGAACAGTATTTCTTAACTTTACAATACACTGGTGCTGTTTTATACCGTGAAACAACAGCTTTGCTGCATAATAAGAAACAAATAAAATATTCAAAGTCTTTTAAAAATAAACTTCTTAATTTTGACAGAAGACATGGGTCCAGTCCTCAAGCTCCAAGCAAGATGAACCTGAAAGGCGTGCAAAGCAGGGAGAGAGAAGGTGGCTGCCCGTACACAAGGGGTCCTCAGCAAGATTAATAATTGACTTCCCGTCAGAAACCCGCAGGCTGGAAGGGAATGGGGAGACACATTTAAGGAAAACAAATGGCAAACCAAGAGTTCTATTTCCAGAGGAAACTGTGCTCCAAGAATAAGAGAAAGTCAAGAGCTCCTAGATAGACAGAAGCTAAGAGGGGTTGTGCCACCCTTCCCTGTAAGAAGGGCAAAGGGAGTCCTCAGACTGAGACAAAAGGGTGCCAGGCAGTAACTGAAGCCACATCAAGGCTAAGATAAAGACAACTTCCTAGGGAGAGTAGCAGCCAGTACTATTTTTTTTTTGCTTCACAACTCCTCTTTTTTTCTGGACATTTTAAAAGACAAATGCATAAAACACCTATTTAAATACATGTCACTAGGTACCCGTGACAGTAACTACTGCAAAGGGTAAGGAATAGAAATGTACCAGATTAGAACATTTGCACACTTTTAAAACTAAGTGCGTTTACTCAAAGCAGGTTGTTACAATCTTATGATGTCAATATTAGTGTCCAAATTAGCCACTGAGAAAATAACTCCATGCAGAAAAGGAAAGATGAGAAAATCAAAATGCAATGCTGCAGAAAGGCCAGCCCAGTTCCAAAACATCGGCAGTAGAGGTGTGGAGGGTACAAATGCCGGAAACAGAAAAGGCACACGGCTGGGCGGCCAAAATAAGTCCTTCTTAATTCATAACCAGTCTGCACAATTCACAGGCAGAGACTGGCAGAATAGATGTGAAGACATGATCCAGCCACATGCTTTTTACGAGATCATTTTACACAAAAGCAAAGAGTTTGAAAGTAAAAAAGTTGGGGAAAATATTCCATACAAATAATAACCAAATGGGAATTACTGTAGCAGGACCTCTTATCAAACAACATAGATTTTAAGTAAAAAATTTCAGAAAGGGACATTCTATACTCATAAAATTTCCATTCATCAAGAAGATATAATTATAAACTTATTTACCTAACAATGGAGCCCCAAACTACATGACACGAAAAATGGACAAAATTGAAAAAAAAAAATGGTTCCGTGATAACAGTTGGAGATTTCAATAACACACCTTCAATAACAGATAGTATAACCACACAGAAAATCAATAAGGAAACAGAGGACTTGAACAACATTATAAACCAATTAGGCCTAACAAACATAAAACACTCCACCCAACAACTGTACAACACACATTCTTCTCCACAGCACAAGACACACTCACGAGGATGGAGCGTGTGTTACTTAGACCAGATGACAAGTCCTAATTAGCCTAAAAGAAAAACACAAAAATATGTGAAAATTAACTAACATTTAAACAACTAAAGGCCTAAAAGTAATTAATAAATACACTGAAGTGAATGAAGATAAAACATGACATACTGAAATATATGAGATGCTGTGAAAAGACCTGAGAGGGAGATTTATGGCTATAAACACCTGTGCTTAAAAAGAAGGAAGATATTTTTTTAAAAGAAGAAGAAGAAGGAGAAGGAGAAGGGGAAGGAGAAGGAGGAGGAGGAGGAGGAGGAGGAGGAGGAGAAGAAGGAGAAGGAGAAGGAGAAGGAGAAGAAGAAGAAGAAGAAAGAAGAAAATATCTTTTTTTTTTTTTTTTTGCGGTACTGGGGATCGAACTCAGGACCCTGTGCTTGCTAGGCAAAGAAGAAAATATCTTAAGCAGTATCCTAGCCACATACCTTAAGGAACTAGAACTACAAGAGCTAACTAAACTCAGCCTAGCCGAAGGAAGGAAATATAACTAGGGTGAAAGTAAACAACATGGATGATAGAAAAATAATAGAGAATATTAATAAAACCAAAAGTTGGTTTTTGAAAAAGATCAATGAAATTGACATACCTTTAGCTACATGACTAAGAAAAAAGTGGAACTGCTAAATCAGAAATAAAGACGGGGCATTATTACTGACCTTACATGAAGAAAAGGACTGTAAGAGAGTATTTCAAACAATTTTATGCCAACAAGGTGGATAACTTAGATGCTCACAAACTACCAAGACCTACTCAACTAGAGATCTTACGGATATGGGTACAAAACTCCTCAGCAAATTCTAGTAAACCGAGTCAGCAGAATTTTAAAAGGATTATACACCATGACCAAGAAAGATTTATCCCAAGATTACAGAGGTTGTTTCACATAAAACAATTAATCCACTGTATTAATGAAATCAAAGAAATCCATGATGCAGAATCCTACACAATCCATGACACAGAAAAGGCACTTGACAAAATCCAACACCCTGTCATAATAAAAAGGCAGAATAAACTAGTCATAGAATGACTCTTCCTCAAGACAGTAGAGGCCATGTATGTGAAATCACAGCTAGCATCATACTAAACAGGGGAAGGCTGAAGGATTTTCCCCTGAGATCATAAACAAAACAAGGGTACCTATTTTTGCCACCTCTGTTCAACATGGTATAAGGAGATCTAGCCACAGAAATTAGGTAAGAAAAAAGGAATTTAAAATATCAAGTTTGGAAGGAAACAAACGATATTATTTTCAGACAACATGATCTTATATGTAGAAAAAACTGTAGAATACCATATAAAAGAAAACTGCCAAGTGTGGCGGTGCACACCTGTAATCCCAGCTACTCAGGAGACTGAGGCAGGAAGACTGGAAATTTGAGGCCAGCCTGAGCAACATAATGAGACCTTGTTTCAAAATAAAATAAAAAAGGGCTGGAGATAAAGCTCAGTGTCTCTTGGGTGGTTCAATCCCCAGTACTAAAAAAAAAAAAAAATAACCCCCCCTGTAATAAAACCCAAAGAAGAAACAAATTTGGGGTTTTGCAAGGGGAACAATACAATACAGGATGCATATTTTATAAGATTATTTTATAATAGTCACCCAAAGAATCAAATAAAAAGAGAGTGCAGAAAATCTGTCCACACACTAAAGACCAAAGAATCCAGCTTAGGGCCTAAATCCCATGGTGATGTCCTGCATGAGTCCAGATGAAGTCTACAACCCATAACAATGCCTCCTGTGAGTCCAGCTGGAGGCCTAGAGCCCATGACAATGTTTCATGCAGGCTTATTTCATGGATCTGCGCTAAGAAGGCCCAAAGGTCAGTGGTGGAAGCTAGAAAGTCTGTGCCAGTGGGACAAAGGATCTGTGCTAGCAGGCTGAGGGGTCTGCACAGGAGCCAGGAAGAAACTCTCAAAGTACGAACCAGAGCTCCTCCAAAAAGTACCACAGACATTCTCAGCAACAGTGAGGTCCTGAGCTTCTCCGATGATGAGAACAGCTGAGTTCCCATCAGGAAAACCAATGGGACAAGCTTCTCCAGGAGAACGAGCAGGGCACCATCTTCCTCTCCAGAGCCAGGAAGTGATGCTCAAAGAGAGGACCAGAGCGCCCCCAAAGTGAACCATAGCCATTCTGAGCAACAACCAGGTCCCAAGCTCCTTTGACAATGCGAACAGCCATGTTCATTAGGAAAGCTAGAATGACAAGGTCCTCCAGGAAAACCAACAGCTCCCTACAGCTTCCCTAACAGCTTTTCCTCTTCTCCAGTTCTGCCTCTTATGGGGCCAGCAGCAACCGTCCTCAGGGGCGCCTCCCATACCCAGCACCACGCTGGTTCAGGTCAGCTGGGTGTTACAAGTTGACCACCACTTGCCAACCCACAACACCAGTCCTATGGCCAATTAATATTGGACAAGAATGTCAAGGCCACTAGACAGTGAAAGGACAATTTTTTCAATAAATAATGTTGGGAAAACTGGATATTTGCAGGCGGTAACGAAGCTGGATTCCTAACTTCTCTAAGAGTTAAAACTGTAAAACTAGAAGAAAATATAGGAGCAAATTTTCATGACCTTGGTTTTGGCAATGCTCTCTCATGTATGACACCAAAACCACAGGCAACAAAATTCTAAAAAATTGAAATTGAAAGCCTTTGTGCATCAAAAGGTGCGATCAAGAAATTGAAGAGATAACTCATGTATTGGGGTAAATATTATAAGTCACATATATAATAAAGGTTTCATATCCAGAGTATGTAAAGAACCTCTTCAACTCATTAGCAAAAAAACAACCTGATTGAAAACCGGGCAAGAAACTTGAATAGACTTCTCTCCAAACAAATACTCAAATGACCTATGAATGCATGAATGTTCAAAATTATTAGTCATCAAGGAAATGTATATCCCATCCACGAGGAGATACTGTTTTGATGGCACAGAGAAAGAGAGAGATGGGACAGAGACAGACAGAGAGACATGGAGACAGAGAGACAGAGACAAAGAGAGGCAGAGATAGAGGCAGAGGCAGAACAAGTGCTGGCGTGAATATGGAGACATTCAAACCCACACATGTTGCTTACAGTAGTGCAGCCACGGCGGAGAATGGTTTGACATTTCCTTCAAAACCAAACACGGACTTAGCATGAGAGCCAGGAAGTCTACTCCAAGGTGAGAAGTATGATTTTTAAAATATAGTGAGTGTTTAAACAATTATGACAGTAATGGACACCTTACCACTCACTTTGAACACACATCTCTTCCTTCTTGCCACTTTTGGAAGCAGTTCTGGGAGTCCTCTTTTGCGAGTGTCTGTCACTGAGCTGTCATGGCTGCCTCATCATCCTGAATCAGTTCAAAACACTTACATTTCATGGGCACAGTATTTCTGCTTGGCTCATATAATGGCAAAAATTCGCAAATAGGGTGGTGGTTGCTCAGCACCATGAATTCCATAATGACACTGAATTAGCCCAGGCTGACCTTGAACTTGCAGTGATCTTCCTGCCTCAGCCTCCGCAGTTCTGGGATTAGAGGTGTACACCACCACACCCAGTTTAATTATCTTTTAAAGATATAAAGAAGAAACATTTAGTAGCTACAGATTTCTTTATAATATTATTTCCCTTTAGCATAAGTTTTTTATTTCTCTATATATTTATAACAGATAGTAAGAAAGATTTTAATATTTTGACAAAAAATTTTTAAAAGCACAGAAAATTGTGACACCCCCCCCCCCGGTGAATTACGATTGCTTTGTGTGGTCTCAGCATCCATAATCATTTTTACACTCCTATGCCACAACAGAAAGTGAGGGCTTATACATAATTTTTTAACAGTCACAACAAGATGGGTTTATTTCAGAAATCCAGGGCTAGTCTAACATTAGGAAATCAGTTCATCTACTACACTAACAGTTTAGAACAGTGGATAAAATAATGTCATCTCAGAAATTCAAAAACAAGTCTTTGAAAAAATAAAGCTCCAATTCAAGATAGAAACTTATGGCAAACTATGAATATAAAGGAATTTCCATAATCTAGTGGAGAAACAAAGAAAACCTAAACAAATAGAAAGTATAAAATACATTGTAGAAATGAATCTAAATGTATCACTCATCACACTACATATAAATGGATAAATAAAAACATCCTTCTTTTTAAAGAAAGGATGTAGTTGTATTCTTTTGAATGGAGACAACACTGGACCATAAGGGCACAGAAGAATTAAGTGAAGTGACTTACTACAAAATAGTAACAGGTCTAACTCACCAGGAACAAGCAGAATAACTTCTTTTAGCATTTCTTGCACTGTTGGTCTATTAGTCATTTTCACTGGATTTTTCTTCTTTTAGCATGTAAAAATTACCTTGGGCCTGGTGTGGTGGTACATGCCTAGGATCCCAGCACTTGGGAGGCTGAGGCAGGAAGATTGCCCCAAGTTCAAGGCAGGACTCAGTTATCTCATTTCCTCTGTATTGAAATGTGTCTTTTTCTCTTTATAACTTGTCTTCAGCAAACTGATTATGATGTCCTTTGACGTGGCTTCCTCTGTGTTTATCTCGGTTAGGATTCGTTGACCCTCTTGGATTTGTGGATTGTGTTGGTTTTGTTTATCACATTTGGGGAAATCAGCCTTTATTTCATCACATCTGTTTTTTTCTGTCCATTCTTTTTCTTGGACCCTAGATCACTAAATACTCATGTTAGACTATATAATATTGTCATACAAGTCACAATGTCTTTGGCCATTTTTTCCAATCTTTTCCTTCTATGTTTAGATTATGTAATTTCTATAGCTATAGCTTCAAGTTTCCTGATTGGATTTTCATTACCTGAAGTACCCTTAATATTATCCAGCGAATTTTTCATATCTGAGAGTGTACTTTTCGGTCCTTAAATGCCCATTCAACTCTTTTAGGTATTTTCTTTTCTTTTTTTTTTTCGGTACTTGGAGTCGAGCTCAGGACCTCGCACTTGCCAGGCAGGTGCTTGTGCCGCTGAGCTCTCTCTCCAGCCCTTGTATTTTCAACTCCATCTTTACTGTTTCTGTATTTTATTTAAACCCTTGAATACATTTACAATAGCTTTGAAAATGTTTGTTTGACAAACCCATCATCTCTAATTTTTTCGGGATGTCTCTATTGACTGATTTGTATTAGATATGGATTGTTTCCCATTTCTTCTCAAGTGTAGCAATATTTTTATTTGATACTGGATACGCTGATTTTTTTGTGTTGGGTATTTAGATTTTGTTACCTTCCTTTAAGGAATATTGTGAGACTTTGGGGCAGGCTTTTAAATGCTTGGGTATTGGTTTGGTCCTTTCAAGGCTTGTCTTTAAATGTTGTTGTATAGACACAGAATAACCTTAATTGATGGTGAGTTTAGCCTTACATCTAAGAGCCCGCCTTCCTGAGGCCTCTGCTGCGTGTCCTGGGCTTGCACCTCTCCTAGCATTGCCTACACTCGTGAACTGCTTGGTCTGCACTTCTCTGAGACTTGCATTTTCCCTGGGAGGTGTAGGTGTCCCGTCTCATGCAGTCTCATCTGTTATTATTCAGCTACAGATGGAGGGAGGATTCAGGTGAATTTCTAGAGCTTTTGCTTGGTAGAGCGTTCCCTATGATTGTTCTATTCCATCAACCCCACCCTCTCAGTCTCCTAGAATGCTAATCCATACCTGGCAAAACCGCACATTCTCAATGGGCTCCCCCTCTCCAGATGGTGGTCCAGACAGCTGGGCTGACCACAGGGCTGAACTGGTTTGTGGCTGCTTCTCTGAAGGGTCACAGTCCTGTCCTCTCTGTTGTGCCAAGTCTGGAAACTATTTTCATATGTTTTGTCCTGTTTTCCAGCAATTTCCAGTGGGAGGTCAAATTGTTCCAGTCACTGTGTCATGCTGAAAGCAGAGCCGTAATGTCATGGAACCAAGACAGTTTTTGGGCCGTGTTCTCACTCTAGGTAAAGAAGGAATGAATGAGTGGAAGGAATAAGTAAAACAGATTGCCCGTGGTGATCTTCTCCAGCCTTGAGAAGGTCCACCTCCAGCACAACAGGCTGGGGACATGGACTGCGCTCCAATCTGCCTGACTTCACCAAGGCAGGAATAGCAAAGCTGCAGGCTGCCCTGGTGATGTTAGAAACAAATCATCCAACTCTGCTATCAAGGCCAGGCACACTTGCTTTTGTTTATTATTTCATAGAGAGAAAAAGGTGTTTCTTTACAAAAGTATAATATTCTGTTTTGGGATTATGGCCAATTTCCTCTCTTGGCTTGTGTTCGTATTTTGATCTTGTTAATCACGGGAACAGAATTAATAGTATGAGTCTCTGGAGTTCCGTATATATTTTTCTCATAGACAGCCCATTTTCCAAGGCTAGAGATATACTAGATGTTTCATCTGAGTAAAAAATTAACCGTTAGGATGTGTGTAAAACTGAGTCTCTTTGTTAGGTATGAAGATCTATGATTTAAATTAGCTTGTGTTATGTCTGCTCAGAACTACACGAGATGTTGAGTAACTTACTGCAGAAAGAAAAGAGACAAATCGCTTTTACTAAGTAACCTTTATTCAAGGGCCCATGGGATTCTTGGTACTGTGATCCACACACAGCGCAAGCAAAGCCATCACCTGGAGAACTAGGATGGGCTTTGTTAGCAGAGAGGTTGCCAGGATGCTTTTCACAATGACACCCAGCCATTCCTGTGGATGTCCCAAATGTCATCTAAGCCAGGAGAATTGACCAAGGACAAAGAAGGTTTTGTGGAGGAAGAGTTTTAAATACTTACCATGATAAGATTCCTCTTTTCATATTATAAGAATGTTAGAAATATTTCAAGATTAAAAAAAAGTGTTTTAAAGTCCAGTTCTTTAAAGGCTTCTCTCAAGTTTTCAGTACATTCTAGTTCTTTGACTTTATGAATGGGAAAAGCTGGCGCATGCCCAGTGGCTTAATCTAAGGTGTCAACGACCTTCTGAGAAGCTATTGAAGTAAGAGGAGTACCCACAGTTACTAAATACCTTCCGGGGATAAAAAGAGCAATTGCGTAAACTTCGGCTGTGAGCACCAGAGTGAGCCAGCATTTTACCAAAAAAATTTAATATTTTTGCCTCTGCAGTTGGGTAATTTTCAGGAATTCTTTCTCCTCACACACTGGCGAGCCAGTGAGAAGGCAGCAGCTGCTCAGGCGTGCCGCAGTCACTGTGCTGAGGGCTGCTCAGGGAGCTGCATGTACCCTGGCCCCTCTCCCCACGCTGCCCTGAAGCTTCACCTGTGATGGAGTGCACGCACTGTCACCGACTGCAGCAAGCTTTTCTGATTTTGCAAGCAAGAGCTGAGATGCAGGTGAGGCAGAACGGTGCCCTGAATTCCTCGCAGTTGACCTGTCTCATTCACCTGGAAGAATTAGTGCCTGGTCTCTAGCCTATCAAGTGTGCTCTCCGGGGGACCTGATTGAGGAAGGAAAGCAACAGGATACAGAGGCAGCGGCACAGGTCTGTGGCGTGGACATCCACCTCCTCAAGCCTTGGCTGAAGCCATGCCCATTAACCTCTAACTTGCAGACTCTGCAGCGAAGGGAGTGCAGCTTGGTAACCCGCCTTCCTGGATGGCTGCAGAGAAGCCATCAGGCTTCTAAAGACTAGCCCTTCTGGGCTGGGTGTGTGCTCAGTTGTAGAGTACATGCTTGGGGGTCCGGGATTTAATCCCCAACATCTTAAAAGAAATTAACTATCCTGGGAGGAAATCATTCTGGAAATTGTTTTTGTAGAATACAGAGGACAGTTTTCCTGGGGATATACCATAAATCTCAGTTTCAGTGAGGAGCTATCTTGCCAGGGTGCCCTCAGGCTACTGAGATGCTAGGATGTGTGTTCCCGCACTAAACAGTTACAGATCCTAAGCCCTCTAAGATCTGGGATTTTTTTTTCTTACATTGTGTCATTTCCTCTAGCTCCTCCCTCACAGGGCCATTGTTAGTGGTCACAGCTTTCCATTACTAAGAAGTTTCAAAATATCTTTATTAATTGATTTCAAATTCAATGTGGCCTAGATGCTATTATTGCCAGGTTTCTTGGACAGAGACTGAGTGAAGTTGATTAACTTTGGAGCACAGACTTGGTAACATCTATCATCTGCCTGAAGACATTTTTACTCAGTTTCTTTCGGGCAATGTGTTCCAGATAGGTGGGGCTGGTTGGGAGCTGAGCTCTTACTAGTGGAGGGGACATTGCTATGGTATGCAGTGTTTTATACATTCCTCATATTGCAGAATGAACAGCAAAGGAGGACGCTGTGATGCAGCGCCCCAGTTCTGGCTGAGACATCTTTGTGCCCACTGCTGACAGCATGGCTGCCCCAGTCCACAGCTGAGCTCTGCGGTGTCACCCTTAGCCTCAGGGAGCTGAGCCCTCCGTGCAGCTCATATCCAGCGACCTGTGGATGTGGGGGTACAAAGGCCCGGCCTGTCTGACTTGGCTTGAGGTAAGGGTTCAAGGCCATCCGGCTTCCAGAACCTTCTGGAGGCCTGGCTGAGGCCTCCGCTGCAGCCATGTGGCTGCCCTCATTCCCTCAAGGTGTTGCTCCAGGGAGTGTTCCCTGCCCAGCGTGCCTTCTGCAGGCAGCACTCCCTCTCAGGGTCTGTTTGGGGAGAGGCAGAGATGAGTTTCTCCTGACCTCCTCTAGCCTGGCTGGAGTGGGTCATTCCCAGGGCCAGGAGGAGTATGTGCCGTTTCAGCACAGCACTGCCACCTGAACCTCTTGGGCTCCAGCTTCTTAATTTTCACGTTTCCTATGGAATTCCTTGTTTGAGTAGATACTTTGAAGTTTACTAGATGAAGTCATAAAAATTAGGTCTTCAGAAATAGGTGTTCCTCCTATTTGCAGGAGGTAAGTTCCAAGACCACCCCCCCAATTGGTTCATGAAACCTTGGATAGTACCAACCCCTGTTTATATGTTTTTTCTTGTATCTACCTGGAATAAAGCTTAATTTGGAAATTAGACACAAGAGATTAACAACAAGAATAAAATAGAAAAAATCGTAACAAAATACTATAGAGAAAGTTATGTGAATATGGCCTGTCTTTGTTCACTAGCCCCCTCAAAATGTAGTACTTTTACCTTTTCACATAAAGGAAGCAATTTATGGCTTCTCTTCAGCAGACCTGAACTTCCAGCATCACTACTTTTGGGTTGGGCCATGATTAAGTACAATGAATGTTGCTTGAACACCAGAACTGTGCTACTGTAATATTCAGCCTGCTGAGATGGCCTCAGAATGACTAACGGGCGGGTAGCACGTATGGGTGGATACACTGAACGCAGGCAAGATTCATGTCCCTGCCAGCACAGAGTGGACTGAGACCTGTTTCATCTGGATCCTTGGAACAGTGTACAATGTAAAGCACGTACTCTGCTTCCTGGGACTTCTCATTTGCTGTTGTTGGGCCATAGATAACCCATGGATAACTGAAACTGTAAAAAGTGAAAGCATGGATAAGGGGAACCATTGTGCAGCACTTTTATTCAAGAGGTTTTACATCTGCTTCTAGTTGATGAAATAGCAGGAATTGTTTTGTTACTTTGTTTTTCAGTGTTAGAACTATTTGTTTTTATTTTCCTTGATATTACTTTATTCTTGTTAAGCCAGTGGCTTATGTTATAAAAGAAAGGAACATTTATGAATATTTTTCCACCTTGGCTTTCTTTAAATTCCCTAGCACTTTGATATAGTGGTACATCCCTGTCCTCCCAGCAGGATGCTCTCTTGAGCTCAAGAGTTTGAGGCCAACCTGGGCAACATAGCAAGATCCTGTCTCAAAAAAAACTCAAGCGCTGATATTTGCTGCTAAAATGTAGATTAATAGTCTATACCTTCACTCTTTTCTTGAAATTCTCCATCCTGCTGTTTTGATGGTTGGCTCTGATACCCTGTTTGTAGGATTAATTCCAATGAGAGGTTTTTAGTTCTAAACTATTTAAATAGCTTCATTAACCAAGCTGAACATTGGTAAAGCTGCCAGAAAAAAAAATCCCACACATTCTAATGTAGTACACATTTGAATTTAGTTAAATCATTTGTAAATAACAAAAAATTACCACTGATCAAAACTAATGCACCCTATACCAATATCACCTGTTTTACAGATGACCAGTCACGGAAGAAGTGTTAGAGACCGCCTACTGCAAGCGCCTTGTCCTATAGATGAAGCGCAGGATGAACTCCCGAGTCACGCCCCAAAACAGGCAGTGCAAAGGTGGACCCTGAAACTCCGTCTCCGGACTCTTGGCCCTCTCTACCCTACCGCACACCCACTGAACTCCTTTCACGTTCCCTCCACATCACTCCAAGCGCCCCGGGGATTTTCCTGACTCAGTACTTGGTGACCACAGTCATTTTAACTTCATTGCTTTGCCAACCTCAAGTGGGTTTCTGGCATTCCCAGTTCTTAATTCAGTTATGCAATCCAGCAGCATATTTCACCAAGTTAGCCCGGGTGAGAAAATATGTAGGCATTTTTATCAATTTCCAGGTTTTTTTTTTTTCAAGGAACAACCTGATAAGACCTTTTTAGCAGCTCTAGTTGAACCCAATGTACTAAAGTAATGATCGGGAAATCTGCGTGGTCCTTTCTTGTAGTTGTGGGAATTGCATTGTGGGAATTGTGGCATTGCCTGTGGTAGCCTGAAACCATTTATGATCAAAAAGTACCTGCGAGGTGGTTCACTTCCCATGTAGGCTCCATCTACGATAAACTAGTTAATTAAATACATAGCAAACAAATATCTACTGACACAAGTGTTCATCATGGAAAGGCATCGGGTGAGCTTTCAACTTGAATTAAGAGTCTTAGGATTTCTCAAGAAAGATAAGAGTGGTGCCAAGTCAGGGGAGCAGGAACTCTGATTCTATTTCACAAATATTTTCCTTTCGTATCTCTAGTCTTTGTCAATCTTCTTGGAGTCACCAAGGCAGACAAGTAATTGACAATTTCTTACAGCAAATCATTTTGCCTGGAAATCCTGCATAGCAGGTATGGCCTGACTTCAGTGGAAACGATAAACTAACAATGCTGTTATTCGAGTTTGGGGGACCCAAAGGAGCAAAGATCTGCCTGCTGTGTTTTGCCGTATCTCTCTCGGAGAGTGATAAAGAACTTCAGGGCAGTGGTGGGGGTCACGAAGGGTGACATTCCCCTTGGCCTCTAGCCTTTACAAATAACTCAGCTCTCCAGAGCTTTCCTTGGGCTTCAGCCACCCAGAGAAGAAGGAAACCCGTGCCTGACCTCACCTAGAACTCTACATGCTGTTAACATCTCCCAGGATGTCACAGATCTGCAAAGCTTTGTCGCAGAGTGGTTTCCCTGGCTTCCCGTGAAATGTCCTCACCTAGAGAATGTGAATCTGACTCTGCTTCTTGTGGTTTGCCTGAAACCAACAGACTGGACCCGAAGGATCTGTATCATGTCTCTACTGTGGCTTTGGCTGGAGCCGACAGCTATGTCACTGCAGGCACTTGGCACCCTGCTGCTTTTATGGAACCAGGCAGGCTCCTTCAGAAATTCCCCAGCCTCCTCCTGCAAACGCCCCTCATCCCACCTCTGCCCCCCACCACCACCACAGCCGCTCATCTCCTGGCGCCCTTTCCTCATACACTGAGAGGCCCCACAGGTCCGGACCTGCTCTCTGACAGAGGTGTTTCCTTCCTCTCTGGCATATGCAGGCAGAAATCACGTTCCATAATGTTTTTATCCTTTTGTTCTCAGATGTTCTAAGCCGGCCCCCTGCAGCACATGGCCCCATTAGAATACCTGGGGCAGAGCTGACTCCGGATCAGCAGCAGAGACCTGCCAGTGCTCTGGCTTCCCAGGACTCCGCCTTGAAATCGCGGGACTGGGCCCTGTTTGGAAATGCTAGAGATAATGTGGGGAAAGGGTGCCAGTGCTTCCCCTCAGAACAGGCCAGAAACCCACGGAGGGCATCTTCAGGATGCCAGGTGTGTAGCGGGCGTGGAGGAGGGGCTAGGTGAGGTGCTGGGCCATTGCCCGCCTCTTGAGTGGACTTTGGTTTTGTCCCCAGGCCTCGGGGAGCAGGCCTGTCATCGGCCTATCAGGATGCTCACTGTATCAGCCGGCCAGCACCTACTCTCGAGTGAAGTCAAGAGCCCACTTGTGGATATCCAGTGCAGGTCCAGCGAGAAGCCTCTCCCTCTGTTCTGTGCATCCCCAACACTGACAATGTCGGTACATTGCAGTCTCCACTTCTCCTGGCACCACCTTGGCCTCCATGGTCACCTCCATAAGAGGGACAAGTCAATTAGCAGAAAGGGGAAAGGGAGAGAGGTCTATCTCTGGTTTCTGTGTCCAAGGCTCTCAGCAAGGAATGGCTGTGAGCCAAGCCTGGGTGGTGAGGCTCTCAGGGCAGGAGTAGGGGGCTCGAAGTACAGTGCAGTGAGCAGGGCTGCCTCCTCTCCTTCCCTTCCGTGCTTAGAAAGGAAAAATTCTACACTGGCTGGGCCCAGCTTCCGGTGCTTCTCATGGACAACACCACTAAGACAACACCAAGCTTTAAGATCCTCGTGTGTCCTGGCTGGGGATAAAGGGCTCCCTCCTCCCCTGTAGAGATTTTGTCTCGCTCCCCTAGTTGCTCATGTTCTAGAATGTTTGGGCATCTTGGTTGGTTTTGTAGAAGATGTGTTCTGCATTCTCAGGTCCCGCTTGGGACCCCACGACTGTCCATTGCAGTGCAGGATGCAGACAGCAAAGCCCTCCACGCCTGGCGCCCCAGACGGCTGCAGAGCCCGGTCCTCTCCACAGTTCCCCCGGCTCTGAGTAGCTCTGGTTATCTGTATGGTCAGCGGAAAAGACATCACCATCTCATCCCTCCGTGGAATGCTGCGGGGTGAGAAATGGAAATCGTCACCCAAAGCTGGAGATTGCAGAATTCTCTCAGGAAGGACCGGCAGAGATTTTACAGGAATCCTGGAAATATTTTACAGGAATCCTAGAAATATTTTACAAGAATCCAGGAATGAAAAAAAAAATCCTTGCTGTGAGGCTTACACATCTAGAAAACATGGAGAAATGTGATTTCTATCTTCCTCGCAGTGAGGGACAGTGTGGTATTTGATTGGAGAAGCGCATACAGGACTCCGGGAGGCAAGTCTGAGCCTGCATCTTGAAGTCCCAGCAGGCAGCGCAGGAGCGCGGGGCCTGGTAGACTGGAGCCAGACTGCCCAGGCCCTGCCCCCGCTCCTTACTCCCTGAGGAAGGCAGGTTACTTGATCTCTCCAGGCTTTGGTGACCCCATCCTTAAAGTGAGAACAACAGGAGTCCCTGCCTCCTGGGGTTGTTACAAGGATTGGACTCTATTTTTAAAGTACTGTACTTAGCGCTGTGCCTGGCACATGGTGAGCTCTTTGGACATGTTTGTTAAATAAATAAAAACCAAGATGTGCGTTGTGACTGTATTCCTCTGCTGGGGCTGCTGTGACCAGGGCCATAGGCAAGGAGGCTGCAGTGATAGCAGTTTACTGTCACCTGGCTCTGGAGGCTGGGCTGGAAATAAAGGAGTGGGCAGGACTTGGTCTCTCAGGCCTCTCTTGGCTTGCGAATGTTGTCCTCTTTCTGTGTCCTCATGTGGTCTTCGAAATGTGTCTGGGTCCGAATCTTATCATATGAGGACACCCGAAATACTGGATTAGGACTTTTCCAAGACCTCATTTTAATTCAATAGTCCTCATAAAGACTCTAACTCTAAATATGGTCACATTCTAAAGTACGGGGTGGGGGTGGGGTGGGGTGGGGTGGTAATAGGACTTTGACCTAGCTGTTATTTTTGACTATCAGGGATACTCAACTCAACCTGTACCAACAGTTTGGTTGGGGAGAGGAGGTTAGGCTGTTTTGTTTTGTTGAGATGGTCTCACTATCTCAGACTGGACTTTGATTCACTATGTATCCCAGGCTTGCCTTGAATCCACAGAGGTCTTCCTGCCTCAGCCTCACCAGTGCTGGGATTACAGTCATGTGCCACCATTCCCAGCTCCATACCAACTATGCTAACAAGAGCTCTTCTAGCTCTGGAGGAACTGCCGTGGGGCTGAAGGAGCCACGTGCCCTGGTGGCCTCCCAGCCTCAGTCCAGGGAGGTCTACGGTCTGTGTTTATCTCCCTTTCCCTGTCAAATTCATTTAAAATTGTGCTCACCAAGCTGCATTTCTCCTGAGGACTTCCTGAGTCCATTTTTTAAGATTGTGGCAAAATATGTATGGCATAAAATTGACCATTTTAACTATTTTTGAGCATGCAAGTCAAAGAGCAGCAAGCACATGTGCATTACTGTGCAATTATCATCACTGTCCATCTCTAGAAGTCTTTCACCATCCGAGGCTCAGATCCTTCTTGCTAAACACAAGCCTTAAAAAGGAACGCGATTCTCAAACGCTGCACCGCGCGAGCCAGCCTGGGAACCTTGGGTCAGGTGATGTTAACCAGGAACAAAGAGACACGTGCCCCATGAGTGCACTTCGATGAGGTCCCTGGACTCACCAAACTCACAGAGAAAGGACGGTGCCTGCCAGGACTAGGGAGAGGAGAGATGCAGGGCACTGGCATTTAACGAGGACAGAGTTCCAGTTTTGTAAGATGAGAAGAATTTTGGAGTTGGCTGTAGAGCAGTGTAGGCAGACAACACGACTAGAAATGGTTAAGAAAATAAATTTCATGCCATCTGTTTAGACACAATCAAATAAATAAAAGCCTAAGAGGAAAGGCAGGAAGAAGAGACAAACACAGAATGATGAAAAAGCGAAAACTATGGGTGTCTGTTTGTCAATATGTTTTTGTACTTTTATGTTTCTAAAAAAAAAAATAAATAAAAGCATGCTTTCTCCTGAAAAAAAAAAAAAAAGAAAAAGAAAAAGCGAAAACTGATGTGTGCCCAGTGGGGGGGGGAAGCGGGGGGCGGGGAGAGAGAGGAGAGAGGACAGGGCCTTGCAGTCTTCTCCGCGCACCACTGAACCTCCACACGCCGAGGCCCCTCCGATTCCTGGCTGCGCTCGCCTTGTCATCCAGCTGCTCACACAGTCACGCTGCTGTTTGCACTGGAAGTTTCTGTTCTGCCATCAAACTCCTGACCCTGGCACCCACACCCACACCCCCCCGCCCACACAGAGTAGACCAGAACCCTCCTCCGCTCCCACAGGCCCTTCTTCCCCAGGGCTGACCTGTCACCAAACCCAAAGCTGTCATCCTTTCTACTTTCTAGGTGGTCAAGGACCAGAATTAAACAAAAATGCGAAGCGGAAGTTTCCTGCAGGAACCCACTTGCCCTAGCTTGGTTGCTCGAAGATCAGAGACCCCCCGTGGGGCTGAGCCTAGGGGTTCTTGGTGTCCTGGGGCAGTGCCCGCCCTTTGCACAATGTCGCCTACTGGTTCCTGCACCCTTTCCTTCCTTCTTTCCATCTCTGTGTCACTCTAACCCCCAACTTCTGTCACTGTCACGCCTACGCATTATTCAAATTGGGCTTCAGGGAACTATCATGCTGGAAAATAGAATCCGACTGCAGAAGTTCTGTGCAGAATGGGAAGAAAGCAGTTTCTTGATATATGTGCATCTCTCAGGGGGTTTGCACATTGCTGGAGGCAGCAGAGCAAACTGCCACCAGTTTGCTCTCCTGAACGGGGAGCTAGGCCTGGGCAGAAGCCACCTCAGGGGCGGGGCCTCGTGATGGAGGCCTTTGAGGTACACGTCCAGCACATATCTAGCCGTGTCTCTTCGCGCTTCTTTCCTGCTCCCCAGGCCCGGTGTGTGTGGATGGCCCAGCCACCTTGCCACCCCACTTCTGATCTCCCAAGGCAGCAACTCTGCCTCTGTGACAGTGTCACCTGAGAGGAAACAGAGCTCCATACATCTTGCTGCTCGGCCCTGTGGTCAGAGAGTTCAAGTGACAAAGTCCCTACTTTTGAGTGGTTTGTAGCCCCCATTTACTGACTTGCTTCGCTCAAAAGTGGTGTCTCTTCAGGTGGCCAACTCTGCAAAATTCTCTTTGGGAGATTTCAAAAGGAATGAGTGGAAACATGCTTCTTAAATTTCTGGTAAGTAAGTTATAGCCTCTCCTTCCTGAGAGGTAGTGTTACATCTGCTGCTTTTGTATCAGAGGAAATGCTTGTTTGAGCTTCATCTGCTAGAACTGCTTCTGTGTTGGGTCTGGAGTCTGCTGCAGCGGTGGAGCGCTTGCTTAGCATGCATGAGGCCCTGGTTCCATCCCCAGCACCAGACACACACACATGCACACACACAAACACACACACATGCACACACGCACACACTTCTGCATTTCATAGGAGAAGCTAGTCTAGTGAGACCGTCAAGAATCACTAGGGAAGGTGGCAGGAAAATGCAGTCCGAGGAACAAGGAATTTTTAGCTCTTCCTGTACTCAAGACTGACTTGGCTAATGAGATTTTTAAAAGATGTGTTTCTAATATGATGTGAGTTATAGAGGTGAGTCCTTGAAAATAAATCCTTCACTGTGAAGCCCTTCAGTGAGTGGCCCATATATCCTTCTAAACTACCGGAGTTCAAGCCCTGGGGTCAGTTCCGCAGCCAACAAGTGCGGGCCCTGAGCTCGGCTGTTGTTCTCCACAGGACACCTGAACCTCAGAACGTGGTCCTCTCCCTGACGGCTGTAATTTCTGTTCTCAGGAAAGATCAGATCCTAGTCGTATGCTAATTGTTTTTAATTGTGCTTGGCCTAAGGGATCTCCCCCACCCTCTTTCCTTTCACTGCCTCTCCTGGAAGTGCTGCGCCAAATCAAACAAAAGCCTCCCCTGCAGCGTACTTAAAGCGCTCCCTCGATGTTCGAAGTGTCTGTGTGCAGTGCTGTGCACCGAGAGAAATGGCAACACAAGAACTTGTTTCCTGAGGTATTGTCAAAGCCGCTCCTTCTCGTAGACTACACCCAGGCAAGAAAAGACATGGAAAACCCTACAAACCAAGGGAACTACCTGGTCACAATATCATGGTGCCAGGTAACTAGAATTTCTTAGAAGGGCAAGTACAACTCTGTAATAAGAAGTGTTAAGTTAAACTCTTGGCTAATCCAGTCGTGCTGCTTTTTCTCTACTCTCTGTTGTTTTATTTTCGTCCTTTGCTTATCGCTTGGAGCGGTGACTCACAGTTGCTATTGGGCAGTTACCTTTGGCCACTCAACTTCCATCGTAGACAGAAGACACGCTGCTCTTTTTTGAATACTATGGAACTCCTTTCCTGGTAAACACGTTTATGGCAAAAGTCAGAGACCATAAGCCCCAGTCAGTTTTTATTTACAAACAAGTTAGATCCTTTCATTGCCAGCATTTTTGCTTTCCCTCTGGGCTAAAGTCTTAACCTCTATTTCACCTATTTCTTCATCCACTTGAATTTCAGTATTTTTTGAGGGGATTAAGCAGTCTGACTAGTAGGAAGCAGGAAAGAAAGAGGCCTCCCTTAGGGTTTCCCCAAACTTAATTAACTAACCCTTCGGATAGAGATTGATCCTAGAAAGACTTAATTATTTTCTCCTGCCAAAACCAGTGTTTTAATCTTGGTCTTTGAAAGAAAAGAAAACCAAACAAGCAAACACAAAAAAAACTGAAGAGGTTTCTGCAAAGATTTTTAAATGGCACTAGAATGTCTTCACTTGCTCTGTTTTATAACTGTGGTTATCATCACATTGGGAAGTACTTGCTAAGCCAGTAAGACTTAAGGGTGCTGGGCTAAGCACTGTGTAAGGAGAACTGCAGCGAGACAATTCCCAGTTTGAAGGGGGGAAAGGGAAGTTAAGGCTGAGGGGCAGCGTGAAGAATATCGGTTCTAGTTGGTATGAAATTATGAGGGTTCAAAACCATGGGATGGGCCGGTGTATGGCTTAGCATGTACAAGACCCTGGGTTCAATCTCCAGGACCAAGAAAGAAAAGAAAAATTGTGCTTCATGTTTGTTTTTACATGAACTTTATTAAGAAGCAAAAGAATTCTACAGGATCCTTTGGGGATTCGTTCAAGTGCAAAAGAATCCTTAGGGAAGTAGAGGAGACCCTAAGGGTCAACCAAACGAACTCTCTTACAGCTTAAGAAAACACTATCAGAGGAGCACAGAGACTTGCCCGAAGTTATAGAAAATGAAAGGAACACTCGGGATTAGAGACCAAGTTTCCCAGATGGTACTGTAGCGTTCTTCCCTTCGCACCCATCTGCCCCTGGCTTCCTGAAGTGCACCCGGGAGCTGTGTTTAAATGCTCTCTCCCTCAAGAGGGGCAAGGGTTAAGTTAGCAATCACGGGACTCCCCCACTGAAGACAGAAAGGAGAGGCAATAGAAACGCATATCTGAGGAAAAGCCAAGCCTGAGAGGCTTGCTCCTCTGCCCCTCCTGGTAAGTGCAGGCCAGGTCGGCCTGTCTCAGCCCTGTGGCTGAGCTCGGTGTCAGGTCTCTAGCTTAGTTCCTCCGCAGGCAAAACTAACAGGTGAAGCTGAATCCCCCCCACACACACCAGATATCCTTTCCTGCTTTTTCTTGTTACACTGGTGCCACTCTGGTGGGCACCAAGGCATCGGGCAGTTCCAGAAAGATAACCCAGTAGAGTCACAGAAGAGTGTGTCCGATTCCCACAGGGTCACTCATGGAAACACAGTTAGTGGTTACGCACCATTGAGAAGTCTCTCTTTCCCTTAAGACCTCAGCAACTCGGAAAATCAGGAAGTAGTTTTATTTGTTTCAGTCTCAGTTATTTCTTGACCAGACAGGATGGTTTGGGTTTGGTCTTGATTTACTGATGTGCTAGAACTATGAGAGCCAGATTTTTTGTTTGTGTGTCAACACTGAGAAGAATAATGTTAAGAGTTATTAGAAAGGGGAGGCTTTCTCTTTCTTTTTATTTTTCTTCATTTTCCCCTTCCTTCCTTCTTTTTTTGTTTCCTTCCTTCCTCTCCTCCCTTTTTTTCTTCTTTCACTCATTTGATTAAATTCTATCATCTCTCCTAAGTTCCAACTTTGATATAATAGGGGAGTTCAGGTTTTTTCAGGGGATGCCATGTTTGTGGTGGTTACTCATTCTGATTCTGGATACTCACTCTTGCATTGTCCTCAGAGTGTATTTTTAAATGACATCAGATCACACTGGTTGGCTGATTTCTAATACATTTTTAAAAATGCAGCGGCCACATGTCTACCGGAAACATACCTGACCACTAAAGTACAACTGACATCCCTGGCCTGGCTTGGAAACCCCAGGACACAAATCTTTTTGTTTTCTTGATGTGTTAGACCAAACTTTCAAATGTGTGCACATGATGAGCAAAGGGAAAAGTCCAGTAGTAGTTCAACTCAGCACAAATCCAGCTAGCTTCAGACAGACTGAGTTTCATTTTAATTTTAATTACTATATGCTTGCAATGCATAATTACTATACTCATCCTGGGATGTTGGGAAAAAGTTGTATAATTTGCACAGCCCCCAAATAGGTGCACAAAACCAGGTGGCCCCCAAGGTTCAGACGCAGCCTGCAAAGTTCTGTGAAGTATCTGTGCTCTGGGTGATGCCACTGGGGTGTTTTGTCTACACTGCACTGAATATCTACATAGATGTTTGGAAACATCCAGATGATGGATTTAAACATTTCTGTTTTGATGGGATTTTAGGCATTATCACCAAGCATTCCCAACCTATACATCAACGTCACCAGCCTGCAAGAGAGCACGCACGTCACTTCATTTCAGATGGACACGAGAGTAAAGATCTTCCTCGTTTCATGGAATGTTGCATTTTGACTTTCTATGTGCGAGAATTATAGTGTGAAACGCTGCAAACCAAAAAGTAATGAAAGTGCCGAAGTTTTTAGAACATTTTTATTTCTTGTTTGTCTCTTTTCTTTTTTTTTAACATATTTTGATCTTGGGGCTGGGGATATAGCTCAGTGGAATAAACGCCTGCCTAGCAAGTGCAGGGCCCTGAGTTCAATCCCCAGTACCGCCAAAAAAAAAAAAAATTTTGATCTTTGCCTTATTGGAACTATGAAGAAATCTAAATCTGAATGCCCCATTTTATAATACCCAGTCATTGCACTTGCAAAACTAGATTAAGAAATCACTGGTATTTTTACGCTTTTTTTTTTTTTTTTGGTTTTGTTTTGGCCAAAGAAAATTCAGCATATTTCTTCTTAGCCTTGAGATTCTCACCAGCCAGAAGGAGAGATTGTGTCCCACCCACACACCTCTCCCTTGTGTCCCTAAGTCCCCATGGAAACCTCAGCGTGCAGCCCATCTGACAGGAATAATCTCTTCCATGCCTGCTCAGGGGGGACTATCCTGCAGGTAAAATTAATTCTCCAGCTGTGCCCCATTATGAGGTCCGTCAAGCAGTTAATTTGTTAAAATCAAACAAACACCTTTCTATGTTTTCTCTCTGTCATCCTGTGCTGTATCCAAGGGCATAGTTAACAACCTTCTTTTTGATGAGGACACCTGTCTTTGCGCTGCCCCTTCTTATATGAGAACACCCGCCCTTGCCATGGTCGTAATGAGATTCTTCAGCATGAGCATATTGCAAAGCCGCCATGAACACAGTTGCCTTCTTTAGCTTTGCAAATACCTGAAAAATCCTTCCTTTTCCTGTCCCTCTCAAAACCAAAACACAGATACACACATAGGCTCATACAGTTTTTAAAAATCACCATAATGTGTGGTCTCTGTGATGCTGCTATAACAGAATCCTGAGGCTGGTATTGTGGAGATGTATTTCTTACAGTTCTGGAGCCTGGGAGGACAGGGTGAAAGGGCGAGGCAAATGCCAGGCAGAATGAGTCACACTGCTTTCCCACCAAACCCAGCCCATTGATAGCTAACCCCTGTCAGCATTAATCCATTCCCAAGGCAGAGCCTTCCTGACCTAATCACTGGGATTAAGTTTTCAGCACAGGAGCTGTGCGTGTCAGATGCAAGCACCTCGCACATAGGAAACTAAGTTTTACCCTGAGCTTTACTGATATCATTGCCGCACACTGAGGCTGGCTGAGCCTGCCCCCAGGCCCTCGCCCCAGGTCTCAGTGTAAACACATGAACAGAAAAACAAAATTTCTTCTTTCCTCAGCACTTGCTCCCCAGAACTCAAGTTTTGTATACTCATCCTGTCAGAGATGCTTCTCTTAGATAATGCTTGGCTCCAAATGGTCTAATTGTCCAAAATATGACTCTACTGGTCAAGCTGAAAATACAAGTCACAGATGTAAACTTTCCTTAAAAGTTACAAAATCAAATGATTTGTTATTATTGTATTTGGGAAGCTGCCTAGATGCATGTTTCGGTCTTACTGATCCGCACAGGTACTTTCAGGACCCTAATAAAATTCCGAAACAGTGGACAATGATACAGTGCAGGATCTCTTAACTAAAGCAATTGAAATTTGCTTTGCTGGACTAAGCTTTATTTTTGGAGTAACAAGAAGTGGAGAGGCACTGACTGACTGACCGACCAACCGACCGACCGGACTGATGACGACTGACCAACCTGTTCATGTAGAGGTAAGGTAAGCCTGGAGGGTTGGCAGCTCCAGGGAGAAACAACAGCCTGGGCCAGTAGTGCTAGCCCCAAGAAAAGCCCATGGCTATTGTAAACTGCAACAAACAGTGTGGGCTTTACTCCAAAAGTGACCCCTTCCACATGGCAGGCTAGAAATGGAGAAGAAACCCAGTACAGCACCTGCCATATTTGACAGGGTATAACCAGGAGCCACTTTGGGAAGAAGTTAATTGTTTAAGATTAAGACACAGAACAACTACCAAACAACTTTACTTCAGGGTTTCCAATGCTACCCTGCCATAGTGACTGGGTGAGAAGCAGCCACAAATGAAAAACATGGAGAGGGTGTGAGCTACACATAGACCCTCTGAGAAAGTTAACTTCAGACTAGGCAGGACATGGGGCCCTGCTCTCTGCAGTGAGAAGCCAGGCCTGATGTGTGTGGCCTTCAGAGATGGCTAGATCTGAAAGTCCTGGCATTAAGTCCAGTGGTCTGCTTGAACCCCCTCCCTACTGCTTACATCCAACACAGAGATCAACGGTGGGATGGCTTTCTTCATCTACAGACATGAGCAAGGACATCCTCAAGCTTGGGTGGTTGCCGCAGCCTGTGGTGTATGGATGGAGGGGCCTCAAGGGTGGGAAAGGCACCTCACAAACCCATAGGCCCCGAAGCTAGTGGAGAAAACTGTAACTTGCTAGATTCCACAATTGCAAACTCTAGAAAGAAACCAGTCATTCAAAACTACAAAGGATTTTTTTTTAGTCATTTTTACCCCCATGGATTTGAGGATTTAGATTTCTTTTTCCTTTTAATTTTTCCTTTTTCTTCTTATTTTTTTCTTATTTTTCTCTTGTACTTTTATCTAATTCTATTAATTTCCTTTTACTCCTTAACAGACTCCTTTGTCTCACTTCTCTCTCCTCATTGCTTAACTTTTCAAATTTTACCTTTTTCATTCTCTTGTTCCCCAGCCCCTCTATCGGCACTAGAATAACCATTAAGCTTTATTAACCTTTAGATAGTGAATTCTATGCTATTACTGTTGAGCTGTTTTCTATTGTTTGTAGAGGTATAGTTATTGCATTTAGTAGATACTTACTGTATATTAACATTCGGTTTGTCTTAGTGTTTTACCATAATTACAGATCTCTTTTCTATGGTTAAGGGTTGTGGCATATAATTAGTTCTTACTTTCAACACCCAGTTTGTTTTGATGCTGTTGTTATTGCTGATTTTGTTGCTATGGCCAAGATGGCATAGTTGTTGCTATTAATTGATTTTCTCCATATGCCGATATCTGAATTGCCTTTGTGTCATGAACAATACCTAGGCCCATTCCTAGAGGACTGGATGCCGGGCCAATGACGCGGCAACCTTCCCTCCTAAATTAACGGAGGTGGTTGGATGTTGGGACAGAGGCAAAGGCCTATAGTTACCCATGCCCAGAGTTCACTGCTGAAAAGCAGACACTAACTAAAGGGGTATCCATACTGGCAACAAAGTCTTTCTGTAAACTTTAGCACAAAACAAACAAATAAAAAAAACCCCAAAACATAAGAAGTAAAGGCAACAAAATGCCTCCCCAAACTCCTAATTCCCTCAAAGCTGAATTATTCCAAATGCTAAAAGAGGAGGTAAAAAGGCAGATTAATCAGGTCCTCAGTGACCTGAAAGAAGATGTAATTAAACAATAATGGACTTAATATGCAAAATGGACCATGAGTTTACAGAAGACACTGATAAAAAAAAAACCTTACATCTTGGTAGCATCAAAGTAGTGGGGGGCAGATACAGGCCAAGGGTGTAGCTCATGGGCACCACCACTACCAAAAACAAAAGGAAATATAAAATAAATATATCACTAATAACCATAGTAAGCATAGTAAGCAGAACTTTAGGGTGTTATTTATTTGTTTATTTAGAGACAAAGTCTTGCCAATTGCCCGGGCTGCCTTCAATCTCACAGCCCTCCTGCCTCGGTCTCTGGAATAGCTGGGGGTTACAGGTGTGCATCACTTTGCCTGATTTTGTTTATCTTTCGCCAAACAATACACGTATATAAGTCAAATAGTATTACAAACAAACAAGTAGCAAAATAACCCCAGGAAAACCACAGTTCCCTTCAGGCACTCCTTCACACCATGCGGCTCCACACCAAAGGCCCCAAGGCAGTGCTTCAATCAACCACAGACTGGGACTTCTCAAACTGAGCCAGGAGAGACCTTTCATAGCAGAACATGGTGGTGTACACCTGTAATCCCAGCACTCAGAAGGCTGAGGCAGGAGAATCACCATGAGTTCGAAGCTAGCCTGGGTTACATAGTGAGTTCAAGGCTGCCCTGAACATAAGTATCTATGGACCCACTGATTTTGCATCATGCGTCAGTTTCTCCAGGAGAGAATCACCCAGTGTCACTTGGGATAAAGTGGGGGAGGGGAAGGGTTGGACAGGCAGTCAAGGGAAGGGAGGGAGCAACGCTTGGATGCTGGGTAGCAAAGGGAGGAGCGCTGGTCACAGGGCTGTATGTCCCTCCCCCAGTATGCTCACAGCCCCTGAGCTCAGAACTTCCCCCTCTCGGTTGCTCCAAGGAAACAGTGTCCATTCTTTTTCGGAGAAGTAAGGAGTAGTCACTTAGCTGGTGGCCTGTCGGAGGAGAAAGGGGTGCTGAATGTTCTGGATAAAATTTCCATCTTCAGCCCTTGCTCCTAGGGTTCTGCACAGTGGATCACCGCCCTCTATCGTGGAAGGACCTCGGTTTTGGCCCCGTTCCTAAGTTCCATTCGGTGAGGTTCTGCAGTGCGGCAGAGGGGGAGGCTCATATCCGAACCGCCCTATTTCCCTGGAGTATGAACAAAATTTGTAGTTTCCTGTGAAAGGGAGGGGATGTAGCTGTTCCTGGAGGCTCTGAGGGGAGACCCTTTGCTGCACCCTAGTTTCTTTACATGATATGTGATCCTGCCTCTCATCCATACCACTCCGCCTGCCTTTGCAAAACAGACCTAGGAAGATTTGAGTGGGCTACTCATGATGGGCATTTCACCGTTTAAAATGGCAGTTCACATACGACATGGGATCTAAGAGTGGATTTGGCAGGAAATTCAGCCAGAAAATAGAAGCCAGTTGGCACATGTATCCAACAACCCATGCTGACACCATGTGGGAGACTTCCTTTCCTAGATTTTTCTTGCCAGGTTTTCATGAGTGTCCTCAGCAGGAAAAAATATATATATGTGTGTGTTTTTGACAGAGACGAGAGCACAGTCAAGTCACCATGATGGCGCAGGGAAACTGAGGCTGACGCTCTACAGTCATAAAATGCAGAGCAACTATAAAACCCACTCTGCCTAGGGTGCAATTTGATTTATCTTAGGGGATTTGCTAGTTTTACTGTATTTTTGCAATAAAGCATGGCTTATGTATCTAAGGGAACTGTATTAAGATTCCTTAACTGGAAATTAAGCAATTTGACTGAGTTAATAGTTTGCTTTGTAAATGTTCACTTTTTATGCAAAACCACAGCCAGAGGTCAGACAGAGTTTCTCTCTCCTCTCTCACAGTCACATAGCGCAGGCAAAGAGCAACCCATTCGATGATGCTCAGACCGAAGGGAAGGAATCCACACATCGTCCTGCAACAATCCACTAAAACTTAACTAAGATTTTGGTAAATTATGGGGTCAAGGAAGACAGGAAGGTTTTCCCGGGAAGCTCCTTCCCAGAACTTATTGGTGGTACTGCAGTGTGTAACTCCAAGGGGAGAGAGTGGCCGTACTGGAGGCAGACTTAGAGCAGACGATTCTGGTTACAAGACAGCAGTATCTTGAAGGCTATCTGCCTGTGTTTATTTTATTTATTTATTTATTTATTTTTGGTGGTACTGGGGATCAAACTCAGGACCCTGCACTTGCTAGGCAGGCGCTTATTCCACTGAGCTATATCCCCAGCCCCTGTGTTTAGTTTAACTTTGAAATGTAGAGAACATAAGCCAAGATGAGGAGGTATAATAACACCCAAGACATTCTTAAATTAGGTATTCATACAGGGATTTTTACAGTCTTCTACCTAGGTGTGCCCAACTATTCATGTTCACAAAATGGTCACTTGGGCACTAAAACACCAGCGGGAAAATCATACAAGAGCATTAACCAGCTAAAGACAAATGGCTACTTAATGTTCACCTCAAAGTCATAAAATATTTTTAACTTTTAACAAGATAACCATACACGCAAAGCCCCGTGTTCAGTCTTCAGCACTGAAAAAATGAAAAAGAGAAGACACCATCACATGAAAGAACAGGCAAGAGCAGATGGCTTCACAGCTGAGTTGTACCAAACGTTTGAGAGCTAGTATTAATGGTTCAAACTCTTAAAAAAATGAGAATACTTTCAAACTCAATTTATGGGGAAGATATCATCTTAATATCAAAGCTAAACAAGAATACTACAAGTAAAGAAAATTACAGACTATATTCCTGGTGAACACATATAGAAAAATCTTCAAGAAGCTGGGTACAGTGGTGCACACCTGTAATCCCAGCATCCTGAGAGGCTGAGGCAGGAGGATCGCAGGATCAAGCCCATCCTGCACAACTTAGCAATTTAGTGAGACCCTGTCTCAAAATTAAAAAAAAAAATTAAAAGGGGTAGGAGTGTAGCTCAGTTCAGTGGCCCTGGCTTCAGTCCCCAGTTCCACAAAATGGTAGCACATAACATCCAAAAGCACATTGAAAGGATCATTCATAATGATCAAATGGGATTTGTCCCTGGGTTGCAAGGATGTTTCAGTGTATACATGGGTAATTGTGATACAGCATATGTACAAAAGAAGGACAAAAACTGCACTGTCATCTGAATAGATACAGGAAAAGCGGTTGACAAAATTCAGCATTGTTTCATGCTTTACAAACAAAAAAAATACCTCTCAGTGAATTAGCTCTGGATGGGATGGACTGAAACATAGTAAAGGCCACGCAGGACAAGCTCTGACCTCGGGTTCGGTCAGTGCAGCAAGACAGAAGCCTTTCTCTAAGATTAGGAACAAGACCAGAGAGTCACCCCGCCACTTCCCTTCCCAGAAGCACATGGAGGTTCCAGCCAGAGCAGTTTTAGAGGGAGGAAGGGGAGGGGCGAGGAGCAAAAGAAGAGGGAGAGGAAGAGGGGAAGGAAGGAAGGGGGAAGGAAGGAGAAAGTGGAAAAAAGGAAGGGGGAGGAGGGAAGAGGGAAGAGGAAGAAGAAACAAAGCCATTTAAACCGGAAAGGAGGTAGATTTCCGCTGATAATATGATCCTATATGTAGAAAACCCTAAAGACTCCACTAAAAACACTGTTAGCACAGATAAATTCCCTACCGTTATAAGATACAAAATCAACATACACAAATCTGTAATGTTTATATACACTAACAACAAAATATCCGAGAAAAGAAATTAGAAAAACCCCATTTATAAGAACATCAGAAAAATTCTTAAATAGGAATAAATTTAATGGAGAAGAAAGACCTGTACATGGAAAACTCTACAACATTTATGAAAGCAATTGAAAGATGGCAGAAATAACTAGATACCCCATATTTGTGGACTGGAAAATCAATATTGTTAAAATATCCAGGCTACTCAAAATGATGTCCAGATTGCTGGGCGTGGTGTGGCACACCTGTAATCCCAGCACTCAAGAGGCTGAAGCAGGAGGATTACCACAATTTCGGGGCCAGCCAGGCCTATATAGTGAGTCCAAGTCCAGCCTGAACTATGTAGGGAGACCCTGTCTCAAAAAATAAAAATGATCTTCAGGTTCAGTGTAATCCATATCAGAATTCCAGTGTCATTTGTCACAGAAATAGGAAGACAACCCTAAAATTCCCACAGAACCACAAATGACCTCAGATACGCAAAGCAACATTCAACAAAAAGGACACAATTAGAGGCACTGCACTGCCTAATACATTCAAAATATAATGACAAAGCCATGGCATCTGAACTGCATGATACTGGCATAAAAGAAGACACATGGGCCAATGAAATGGGACAGAGAGCCCAGATAAACTCATCTATTGTGGTCAAGTGATTTTCAACAGAGGTGCCAAGAAAACCCAACAGGAGAAGGATAGTCTCTGTAGTAAAGGGTCCTAGGAAAACCACAAGCACAAGGAAGAAAGCAGATCTTTCGTTCCCACTGCCACACAAGGCAGCTAGGTATGGATTAAAGCATTGAATGTAAGGCCTGCAGACCGTGCATTTGAGGGGGGTTAATGTTGGAAATATGTAAGTACTTCACCTCTGTAGCACAGAAGCAATACAATCAGAAAATGGGCAAAGGGCTTGGACAGACATTTCTCAAAGAAGATATCCAAATAGCCAGTGGGCCATTAAAAAAATGCCCAACATCACAAGACACATGGAACGTCCAAATTAAACCATGATGAGATAGCCCCTCACACCTGTCAGAATGGCTGTGTAGGAAAGGTAAATGCTGGCAAGGCTGTAGAGAAGTAGGAATGCATTCTCACCGCCGGTGAGAATATACAGCCTTTGTGGAAAACAGCACGGACAGTCTTCCAAAAACTGAAACTAGAGCTAGCACATGGTCTGGCAACCCTGCTGCTGGGTGTATAACCAAGGGGATTGAAGCCAACGTGGTGAAGAGACACTAGCATTCTTCATAACAGCCACACGAGGAAGCAGCATAAGTTGCCTATCAATGGATGAATAGATAAAGAAAATGTGGTACATACACACAATGGAATATTATATACCCTTGAAAAGGAGGGATTCTTTCAGGGGTGAAGGCAGAAGACATTCCACTAAGTGAAATAAGCCAGGCAAAGAAACACAAGTACTGCATGGTTTCACTTATATGTGGAGCCTAAAACTGTCACTCATAGACATAAAATGTAGAGTGGTAATCAATGGGGGCTGTGCCAGAGTGTGAAGGGTAAATTTGGTCAAAGGGTCTCAGTCAGACAAGAGGACTATGCTTCGATGGTCTATTTCACAGTGTGTGGCCATAGCCACCACACAACTGTAAGAAGAGTAGATTTTACATACACCTCAAAACTGCAGGAAGAGTAGATTTTCCATGTTCTCTACTCAAAAACTGCTAAGTAGGTGAGGTGCTTTGCACTAGTTAACTGCATAGTTAACTGAATCTCTTTAAAATGTATATGTACAGAAAAACATTGCACTGTAGTCCATCGACACAATTACTTGTCAAATTGGCAGAGATGTTGACAACTTAATTCTAAATATTAAGGAGAACGTAATGAGCAACTCTGATATAAAGGAAAACAAGCTCGGCGGTAGAGCCCTTGGCTCCCACGTGCAAGGCCCTGGGTTCAAGCCCCAGCCCTGCAGGGAGGAGAAATCTGGGGCAAATACACTCAGATGTTGCGAGCAAACCTATATGGTGAGTTCGATCTGTTTCTCTCTAGATTTCTTTGTGTCAGAGTTGGGGGTGGGGTGGGGGTGGCTTGGTGGCAGAGCACATGTTTAACACACACCAGGCCCTGGGCACAGTGCCCAGCACCAAAACAATAACAATAATACAATGAAGTAAGTGTCTTTATGGCTTCAGACATTGTATACCAAGCGTGCATTTAAAAAAAAATTAAAAATACAGGCTCACTTAAGTGGTATATCTGCCTGTGTGGTGTACAGTAGCTACATATCCAATTCCCCAGCTGGGCGAAGGCACAGTGCACACCTTCCCGTGACACTCAGGTCTTCCGAGAGGAGCCCCTGCTTCCCTTTCTAGGGTGCTCGCTTACTCTTCCCCGACATGTCCGCTGCGTGTCCGTCCCCCGAGCCCCTTGCTGTCTCTGCCCACCATGTTCGTTCTTGTCTCTGCATCCCTCCACATGCTTTCTTGCTTTTCTCATTTGTTTTTCTTCCCTATTGCCCTGGGCTTTATTGCAGGAGCAGACAGGTTCATTCATTTGGAGGAAAAATCCCTAAAAACATGACAAGACCTAAGCACTAGCAGATCTGGGGTATGGAGGAAAACACCAGGGACAGGAAGTCGGGCAGAGAGGTGGGCGGGCTCCCACTCAGGAGAATCCAGATGCCAAGAAACACATTAAATTAGCTGCCACAGTTACTTGGTTCTGAATCTTCTAATGTTGGGCTAAAACCCCTGAATTCCCACTCCCTAAAGATATCCAAGACACCTGCGTCTTCATCTAAACCCTAGATCAAATTCTAGATCAAATCCTACTTACAAGTGCAGGCAGTGCACTGACTTTCTCCTGGTTTACCTTCTCGAGAAGGAACAGTAGAAACTTTGTGTCCTCAATCATTCCTGGATAACCCATACCTATCAAACGTCACCTAAATACCGTATGAGCATCTCAGCCTCTTTCACAATGCAGAGCACAAGAAAATGTTCTTTATTGATCACACATAGGGGTTTGGTCTCAGGGCCCCTGAGAAGAGGGATGATCAAACTCCTCTGGACCCCAGCTCCAGCCGGCTTTCCATAGGGCTGAAATGATCTCTCTCTCTTGGCCCAACTGAGGACCCCCCCCAATGCAATCAGCCTGAACTACACAGAGGAAAATCTAGTCTGCCCATAAATGTCCGCAGGAAAAGAGCTCTCTCTCTTCCTTAGGTAAGTTTTGCCAGCTGTTCCCTATCTACTGTCAGGTCAGGCGGAGAGATTCCGCTTTTCAGGCCACACATTCATCAAAGGCCACCACTCTCCCTTCTTTATTTTTTGCTAGATTCTGGATTGGGACTTCTCTAGTATGTGTGTAATGGAAGCTCCTTGCTGTCTGCTGATATCTGACGAGAAGAACCCTCCATCTGTTTGTCTGCTATCTACACCTTCTTTAGTGGAGTGTGTGTTCAATGCAGTGGCTCAGGTTTACATGATTTTATTTTCTCTAGTCCAGTGCCTTGTAAGGGCAAGGCAAAAGCTCTACTGCTAAGCCTTAGGCCCAGGCCTATGGTCACGTTCTTTAAAGAAGCAATTTCCTGAGACTTTCTTTCTTTTTTTCTTTTTGGTGTAACACCCTAACAACACCGGTCTTACCTACAGCGACCACACTGGAACCTCCATCCAAATAGATTGCTTGGTAAGCACTTTGTTTACGAGGGGTCAGCAAAATTGTAGAAGCAGACACGCATATGAGTTGGTTAGCAGTCAGGGCAATCTCTATAACAGCTCCTTCGGAAGGAAAAAGGGATGAGAGGAAGAAGACCTATTGTGTGTGTGTGTTGACCTCTGTTTCCCGGGCTCTCACTATTCATTAAAAACAGACTTAGGACTATGCTTATTGTTCTGCACCAAAAGACTGAAACTGCCCTGCTTGATTTGTCGATCCTACTGCAAAGGAATAACGGGGAGAGGGAACATCACATAGCAGCATGCTGGGGGTGCTTACTTTCGAGGAAACAATCTAGAGGTCGTCTAGTACATCATGGTCCTTGGGTTTGATTTCTTTTCACCAAAGTTAGAGGAAGGATCAGACATTTATTGACCTTGCCCGCTTGCAGTTACTGGAACTTGTTTCTGTCATAGGAAAGAATGGTCCGCCTGACTCTAAGTCCATTGTGGTTTGTGTCCCTCTCCCCACTGTCCAGTGGGGATGTGTTGAGGCTCAAAGGTGTATAATTACTTACAGTTTCCTTCGCACTGCCCCTTTTTCCAGTTCCCGTTTTCTTTATAAGTAACACTTAATCCTAGTAGCAGTAATGGCAGCCTTAGAAGAATTTCAGAAAAGGGGACTTGGGCAAACTACTTATTCTTTAAAAGAATTTAATTGTCAAATAAAGATCGAATATTGTGCGGTGTACGCCACGATTTGATACATGCATACATCATGTATTCATGAGCACAGTCACGTTAATTATCCACCACTACGCGTGCTGCACATCAGAAGCCCAGGATTTGTTCACTTCATAACCAAATCTCTGTACCTTCTGACCAACGTGGTTTGCGTCTCTCCCACTCCCCGCCTCTGGCCACCACCATCCCCCTCTTCTTCTTCAGCTTCGCTTTTTTCTTTTAGGATTCCACACACGAGTAAGCTCAGACACTATTTTTCTTTCCGTGTCAGACTTGTCTCGCTAAACATAATGCCCTCCAGATTCACCCCTGCTGTCCAGTGTGCAAGGATTTCCTTCCTTTTACCGTTAGATGCTATTTCATTTATCGAGATGAGATCAGGCACGTTCCGGGCAGTACGGTCATCGACTCCATTCTACGCGGAACGTGGGAAGGGCTGTAAGAAGACAAGGGATCCGAAGTGTTACAAGGGTGCCAAGAACAGGGAACCTTCACCCACTGTTGGAGATGGCAGCAGTTGGTGCAGCCGTGGTGGAAAACACCATAGGTCTCGCTAAATAAGATAAACTGGAACTCCCATAGGATCCAGCGGTCCCCATCCTGGGACAGAACAGAGAGGAAGTGAAATCAGATTGTTTGAAGAACCGCCTACACTCTCCTATTGTTTGGAGCCAAGAGATGAAACTGACCCAGTCCATCAACAACTACAGCACTGTGTACAAACAGCTTCCTCCTCACCTTGAAGAAAGTCTAGGCAGGACCGGGCGCCGCCATTGTATCTTTGGGAGAGGAACTAGGAATACGTGGTCTGTGTAGTTTCTCAGGGCGTGGCACTCCCCTTTGCCTTGTGTTTAGGTGATAGTGTGCTTCGGCAGGTTTTATTATTCTGCTGTGTTTTTGTTTCCTCATGTTAACAGCATACTTGCTCTGTGGGACCTGCCAGCCGGCCGAGGTGAGGCCTTGCATCATAGTTTCATGGGGTAACTGTATCGGTTTACCTGGGTAGTAACAGCCTGCAGCCTCATTAGCTGTGTTTTCTTACTTTAAAACAGCTCAGGATCCACGTGAAGTGTTTGCCAAGAGAAATGAAAACAGCTCCACATAAAATGCACACACCAGTGTTCACGGTGGCCGGGCAGTGGGAAGAGCCCCGACGTCTGTCAGCTGATGGATGATGTAGTGCCAGCCTTCTGCTACTGTAGAAAGTCCTGGAGATAGTCAGGAAGAGCAAAGCATTATTTCGTCTCACAGTTGCAGAGATTTCAGGCCACACACAGTTGGCCTCGGGGCTTTGGGGCCCATGTTGGAGGTTGCGTATCATGGCAAAGCTGTTTGCCACACGGCCAGGAAAGAGAGGAAGAGGACAGAGCTGGGGCCCCTCAGTCCCCTCAAAGGCCACCCCAGTGACTGAAAGACCTCTCCCCCTAGGCCCCAGCTCCTAAAGTTCCATGACCCCCAAGAGTGTCAGGCTGGGGACTAAACTTTTAACATGTGGGCTTTGGGGCACATTGAATATTCAAAGTATAGCAGATGGGCTCGTACAATAGAATACTGTTCTGCAATAGCAAGGAAGTGCATGCTAATACGGACTATAAAAATGGGCGAGCCTTTAAATCACTAGGCTGAATGAAAAAAGCCAGTCACAAAACACCACACATGGTCTAATTTCACTTACGCGAAACGTCCAGGACAGGCAGATCTGTAGACACAAGTAGCCATGGGCTGGGAGAGGGGAGGAAGTGAAGGAAAGGGAAATAGCTATTAATAGAGATGGGGCTTCTTTTTGGAGTGATGAAAATGTTTTAAAATAGATGCTGGTGATGCTTGCGCAACTGCAAGTATTTGGAAAACCACCGATTCACACACTTTGGCTGGGTGAATTATATGGTATGTGTTTATATCTCAATAAAACTATTAAACAAAACAGCTCAGTCATAATTCTCCACTCCTTAAGGGCATACTGGAAATAAATGCCTTCCTTTCCAAGGAAGGAAAAAGCGTACACTTCACTATGGAGACAAACACTGCCTCGGCCAGGTGACCACGTGAGAGGCGAGGGCGGTCACCCCTGTGTCTTTCGTCTAACGAGAGAAAGACAGCAGACAATATCTAAATGCAATTCAGTGTCCTTGATGAGATCCCAGGACAGAAACAGGACATTAGGGAGAACTAAGGAACCCCGAATAACTAAATACACACTATTGGCCATTAACTGGGCAAATGTGTCACGCGAATGTAAAATGGTACCAGCACGGGAAACGGATTGCCTAACTGCGCCGTGCCTCAGTTTACCTTTCTCTGAAGTAAGCATAATACCATACCTACCTTACTGGCTTGAGCACTTAAAAGATTTAAGTCACTAGACAGCAGGGCCTTAAAATGGTGCATTCTCAATAAATATTGGTCATTCTTATTAGCGTTAGTCATGCTTTTACGTATTTTCGTTTCAAATGAGAGATTTAAAAAAATCTACCTGTTGCACCTGTACAGCTATTTCGTGAGAGGTTCATTTAATAAACATTGTCCTTGAACAATGTCTATTAAATGAATAGGCTTCAGAAAGACGTGACAGTGAAATAAATACATATTTTTTCTCCTTAAAGCATCTACACTTTCAAGTTGGAGCTTAAAAGAAGTGGGAGAAAGTATACCCCAAGGGAGAAAATATGAAGTCAGTGCTTCATTCTGAGATCAGCTCCAGCAGGGGTTTCTCATAAATGAATGAGAAATGTACGTCCCCTCCCATGGAACTTACCAGAACGCGCAAAAGAAGCTAATTTGAATTACAGTTTTGTGCTTTTCCTTACCTTTTGTGATGGGCACCCTCGGAACATTAAAATGTCAACAGGAAATTGCACCAGGGAAGAGAGGCAACCAGGAAACTGTGAAAACGGTTAGTTTTCAAATTTAAAACACCCAGCTCACAAATATAACATGCACACATACACAAATATCATCTACAGTCAGTCATGGAACTCAGAATGCCTAGTTCAACTTCAGATAAAGAGCAAATGCTTTCCTGTGTGCCCGTGTCACAAATACTGCAGGGCACATCCTTACCCAGAACAATTTTTCTCTGTTTACCTGAAATTCACATTTAACCAGGCTTCCATATTTTGATGCTCTGAATCTGAAACCATGCTAACGGGTAACTACGCATTCAATTTTATGATGTTTTCTTGCTGACGCGATCATGAAAAATTTTCTAAAATGATCATAAGAAGAAGAACAGAAGCCCCCTTTGGATGTGTGATTCACCTTCTAAATGGGAATTCTGTAAGCTGCAGAGAGAATGTTTTGTTTTTCTCAAAGATCGTGGACCAATGTGTGGGGAAAAAAAATAAGATACAAGCATTGGAGGAGATAAAAATGTACCAGGCCCTCAGCTTTTACATTTAAATTGAAGAATGAAAATGTTTTCTGTAATAATCTAGAGGTTTAGACAAGTGAAATGTGAGTGAGTGAAAGAGGGAAAACCGAACCACAGAGCAGAGGACGCTCAGGCTGGGCCTGGGGAGGACAGTCAGGGCCAGGCCGCTTGGCCTCCGCCTCACTGGCATCGAGAACGGAGCTGAGAGAGGAGGAGACAGGGCAGAGGGTGTCGGAAGCTGACGCCCTGGTGGGAGGAAGATGCTGCACAGAGGCTGTGCCCTCGAGGGGAGCCCACCGCCGGGTCCGCGATGGGGTCTGAGGGTGCCCGGTCCGGGCCGCCTTAAGCGCCGGGAAACCAAGGAGGCCTGAATGGGAGGTAGGCTGCCTGCCCTGCTGCGGAAGAACCCTTCACTGTAGGCTGAGACAAGACTGTTGATTGGAAAGAAGGAACAGAATGGAGGAGAAAGGAAAGGCGCGAAGGAAGAAGGAAAGGGACCCAGCTTCCCCTTAGGACAAGAAACTAACTCAGCGAGAGGCTTCAAAATGCGGGACAATCTTCAGCGTGGTTCCAGAATTATATCTCATATCTCTCTCTTACTCTTTCTCTGTTTGTCTGTCTATTTCTGTCTCTGTCTTCCTCTCTGTCACACACACACACACACACACACACACACACACACACACACGGCGTGTGACCCTGGCTCAGTGCAGCTCTCTCTCCAGCATCCTTGAACTTGGCTGAGCGGCCAAGGTGCAGAAGAGCTGAGTCATCAAGGATAAAGTACAGTTCAGGCCATCCACCTAGAAATCATAAAGATTTAGTTGTACATTAAATTGTTACCAGGTCTAGATAGTTGGACTTTGAGAAAGATCTTGAGCTGTTATTTTTTGGCTCATTTAAGCCATGAAAACTCTAGGGGTGGGGGCGGCTCCGCGGCGGAGCAGATAGGCTGGGGTTCAGGCCCAGCACCACCCACTAAAGAGAAATGGTAGAGTTTTGCTATCAAGTATGGGGAGATTCATTTCTATTTTGTATATCTTTTTTTAAAGAACACGATTCTAGTATTTTAGAGGGCAGTTTCCCTCTGTGTTACTTAAAGTAAGACAAACCTGGCTGTGGCCAAGGCCCAGCTGTCATCAAAACTCTGCCAGGCGACCCGCTTCTCTGAAGATGGAGCGCTCCTGTCCAGAAGCAGGGATGCTGAGATACTAGTGCTCGGGGTTGTTTAATTTAGGAAGAAGGCTGGAAAATAGCCAATAAATTTCTTGGCTTTAAATAAGACCCTGGTGACATGTTTCATTTTGATTTGTGAGATTAATTAATTATGGGAAAAAATCTTAGAATTTATTTAAAGGGTCACATGGGAAAAGTCACGCACCAGCAGAGAGGCTTGGTCTGAGACGAGGGGGAGTTCCTAGAGCGGGTGATTGGCATGTGGAAAATTACTAAGAAACAAATAATGGCTAATACTCAAGTTTTCCGAATTAGAAGGCTGTTTTTTCTAGCACGGTAGAGATTGTTAGAATATTTACAAACATTTTGGGGGAAAGACTGTTGTGTACACCGAGAAAGGGAAATGCTTCTGAATTGTTTAGCTGTGGATATTATCTATCGTAACGCTTGGTACACACAATGTTTCATTGTATTTATTATTTACAATAAAACAGTGGGTTATATTATCAAACATCTAAATAGAAGAGAGTAAATTGAAGTGCTGCTTTACACTGAAGAAACAGACAATTTTACTGGACTGGAATTCACTGCAGCAATTTAGGGTCCTTTTTCGGTTTTCATTTATTTTTTGTTTGTTTTGTTCTTGTCTTGTTGAGACAGGGTCTTGCTATGCAGTCCAGGCTGCCCTTGAGCTCATTTTGTAGCCCAGGCTGGTCTTGAACTCATGACGATCCTTCTGCCTCAGCCTCCTGAGTGCTGGAATTACAGGCGTGCGCCACCGTGCTTGGCGAACTTAGGGTCCTTATGCTAAGATGACTGTGGAAAACGAGTGCTGCTGAAGCACAACATTTAAAGGAAACCACAGTGTTTCCACTGAAATTTAAGATGCACAGATATAGTTATTGTGTATTAATCAAATAATGTTTTAAATGCCAAAGATGGAAAAGCCAGTGATATGGATTGGTCATTATACATTGTACACATGTATTGAATATCATACTGTCATCCATATATATGTGCAATTAAAATAATCACTAACTTTTTAAAAGAAATTAGAGACACAAAGGTGAAAATTTATTTTGTCTCTCCTCTACCTATATGTCCAAGGATAGTTTGACGTGTTTAATTTCCTTGTCACGTTTTTAAATAAACAGTAGGGTATTTGGGAGGTTTTGCTACCATGAAATCCACCCAGCAAATGAACACAGTCGGGGGAAAAGAAAAAAGTCTCAGAGAAACAGCTCATCTACGCAGGGCTAAATTTTAGCTGCCCAATCTCTCTCTCTCCTCTCTAGTTTGGAGATTTCATCTCAGATAACTACAATGATGGCACCGTCACACATCCAGTCACATATTCCTTCTCCCTCCTCAGCTTCTTGTTTGTCTCCTGTTTCTTCCTCTCCTGTCAGAATTCTTGTATAACTTCTGATTATTTTGTAAAAGTCATGTTGATAGTTTGGTCCACATCTTAATTACTTCTGCTGGAAAACTGTTCAGTTATCATCTGATTCTTTTATTTTTTTTATACCAAATGGGCCTTGCCTAATCTGCCTGCAACTCCAGATTTTGCAGCTTTCTACGAATATTGCTTCACATTTTCCTATGAAAAAGACGATTTTTTTTTTTAGAATTGCCATTATGCAAATATGACTCTTACAGAAAGTTCTACTAAAGCCAAATCCATCCCCACCAAGAGCATCAATTTAGGTAAACAAATCCTCAAAGACACAGTGTTCTCTGTTGGGTACAAGTAATAGTTTTGAGGAAAATAATCAAGAAATTCTCCCAACTCACAAAGGAAATAACGCAGTTTAATTCAAAGGCATCACGTTTTCAGACACAGGCCTCAGTGATTCTCTGCAAACTTTGTGGAAACCCTTTTCCTCTTCAAACCGCTCAGTGTACTAAAACTGAATAATGCCTTATTAATAATTATGACCATCACACCACTTCTGTTTGATTTGTGCCAAGAACAAGACTTTCACTTTTGTGCACAGGGGTGAGTGCAGAGCGGAGCTGAAATCCCTTTTCCTAGCTGAGGGCGCGGGTTTACTCGGTAGCTGAGTTTTGCTGGCGCTGTGTCAGGATACAGGTGCAGTTCCTTTCTAGCGTTCACATTGTTTGGAATGTTCCAAGTTTTGATCCAAAATATACTTTATGTTCCACAAACTAGAGGAAGAGCTTGGAGGCCTGGATTATTTCACCGGATTGTTCTTTTTTTAAACAAAAAATTCTTGGAGACCATTCAGTGCTCAGTGTCTATTTTATTACATTTTCACAACTGGTAAGATATCCTTCCCTGTGTTCAACCTATATTGTTTTGCTAACTGTAGCAGAAGCAAAACCTGAATTTCTGAAAAATTCAGAAAAATATCAAGAAAAGAAAAAGCAACCTTCTTCTCAATGCTAAGATCTTTTTAACAATTTGGAATATTTGTCAATTTTAAATTTTGTCAGTTTTATATCTTGCTTTTTAAATAATATTTTGCGTGCCCTCATTTTCAGCTGCTTGGGGTAGGAAGACAATTTTGCAAGCTATTACTTTCCCTCAAAAACAGTCCAGGATTTGAACATGTGACATTGAAGGGGTGGGAGACATTACAAGAATAAAAGTATCTGTTGGAATTAGTGTGGAGACAGGTTGTGTAAACTGACAGCATCCTGCATCCATCATGCAGAGCTCAAATTGCCTTGTATCTGCTGATTTTTGAAGGAAGATAAATTTCACCCTCTTAGTTACCCCTTATAAATCCTTGCCAAAACATTTTTTATCTGAAAGGTTATTTACTAGCTCATAAATTTTCAGAAAAAAATATTAAGATATTTTAAAATGTTCATTGGTAGGTTTAAACAATGAGTAACAATTCTTAAATATTTTCTAAATACATTTTTGGTTTGAGTAAAATCACGGCAAATAAATTCATTCTTTTAAAGCAGAAATAAACTAATAGTAATCAAGGGCAGAAGTATTTTAAAAGTATCACCTTTTATCATAATTTTTAGGCTTCATAAGCTATTATATTTCAGTACTTAATTATTGACTTTTGAAGGCAAGTATTTAATTTTCACAATTATGTTAACAAACACGATTTTTTTATTTAAGATTTAGATCAGGTTAACTATTACAGGGATGGCAGGTTTGTTAATTTTTCTAAGACTATTTTGGGTGGATGTTGAACTAATACATTTATAACTTCAATTGGAGTGCAAAACGGTAAGGTTTTGGTTTGGATTGGTTTGGTTTTGCATTTGACAGCCAAGTCCCCTGCACTGATACTCTGAGTGGCTTCAATTTGGAATTTTCTTCACAATTTTCAATCAGCTTTATCAAAGTGACACTGTATGTTGCCCTTTGCTGGTTTTTTGTTTGTTTGCTGGTTTGTTTTTACTACTTGCCAGTAATTAATTCTTTAAATTAGGAACGTTTTTGCAAGGATCTAGAAAATGAAAGAAGGGGATGTTATTGCCCAAAAATAATGGAAGACACCGTGATCATATTTTGCTAAGTACCTCGTAGGCATGTGCGGTAATTTCCTAACACTACTCAATTTCTCAGGCAGTTCACTGCAGAAATTAACTCTCTCTCCCACAGTACAAAAAAGTAATGTCACAAAGGTGAATTCTAAGACACACACTGATAAAGAGCTGTAAGCACCCAGTGGGCAAAAGTCCTAGCAAACTTGAAAAATATTTAACTGAACAATAATGGAGCGATGCCAGATGCTAAAAGTCACCAAAGATAATTTTAATTGTTGTAGATATAATGGCGTTCAATGACAGCTGCTATGGAACAAAAAGGTTATTTCCTGCAAAATTCAGTAAGTTTTCTCCCAAAATAAACTCTCATTGATTGTTAAAATTACCAATTGTCCCGAATGGCAAATGGACACCAAAGTTGGCTAATAACTTTGAATACGGAGTCCCTCCTCCACACGGCTTTGTAAACACTATCTGGAGGAAAAATTAAAGACATAATGTAGCCCCGTGTTGCTTTTCCCTATGGAGATATTACAGGGCTCTTATGTAAGAGAAATCGTTTAAAAAAATCTAAAGCAAAAACCACTTACAAACCGCAGGCTGCAGTTTTCCCACTAAGCAGTGCTTCCTCTCTCCTTTCCCTTCTCTTTTTTTGGAAATGACAAAATAAGCTCTTTTTTAAAAGCCAACTTTTGCTCAATTATAAATTAAGCAAGTGTTAGTAATTTGACAAAGGAGGTTTAACTCATCAGTCAATAAAAGTACATTCCCAGTGCCAGCCTAGTAGTACTTAAAGAAATGTCTTTAGATGTTGTGTTTATTTGTTACAAGACTTTTTTTAACCCCAGGCTATCATTTTATGGATTACACTTAAAAGTTAAAGCAATTTGCATGTGCATGTGCGCGCGCGCGCGTGTGTGTGTGTGTGTGTGTGTGTGTGTGTGTGTGTGTGTGTGTGTTACTGGGTGTCAAGTCCAGGGCCTTGCACGGGCCAAGCAAGTGCTATACCACTAAGCCACGGTTCCAGTCCCTCTTTAAAAATTTTTGGTTTGAAACATGGTCTTGATAAAATTGTCCAGGATCAAACTCGTAATCCTCCTGCCTCCCGGGTGGCTGGGATTCCAGGTGTGTGGAACCATCCAACAAAGGCTTTGTTCTTACGAATTTTAAAAAATCTGTCTGGACAGCTACTTCAGTACAAGTCATGTGGGGAGTGCAAAAACAAAGAGGGGTGGTTTCTATTTTCAAGTCTATTACTTCAATTTTTCTAATTAGGAAAACTAATACATATTCTGAATTTTAAAAATTGAAAAATTCAGAAAAAGATGATAAGAATCAGCTAAATCCACGCCACCACCCAGTGATAACAACCATCCATATATAAACATTGCACTTTTTATACATGCGCATGCACAAATATATCTTTAAATGTAAGTAGAATTTTTTCTTTTGCAGCCCTGGGAGCTGAACCAGGGGCACTCTTCCACTGAGCTATATCACTAGCCCTTCTTGATTTTTAATTTCAAGACAGCTTCTCGGTAAGTTACCCAGGGAGATACATACCACCATGCCCAACCGATAGTATTGTTTGTTTGTTTATTTTAATATTTTACTTACCAGTTTAACAATGAGACACAGTAATAATTCCCATTATCCTGAAAGTTACTTAACAGTTTTTTCTTTAATTTTATTCTATTTCTGCCTCGTGGGATCACCAGCATTCAATTACATATGCTTGTTAAGGAGAATTCCAGTATTTTCTATTTAAGTCTTCCTTTTAAGAACGCTTGGCTTTAAGCAAAAGCATTTATGTAAGGCCTTTCGTATATCCGAATTGTGCTTTAAATATATGTTTCACAAAGATTAAAGTAACACAATTTCTATGGGCTTCTCCTCAAACAAGTAATTAAATATGGAAGTAATTTAGTAGACTCACCAGTGTTTGCCAATCAAGAGTTTAGGACTTAGTCATTTTCATTGCGTTGTCTGCGTAGAATGCATTCAAAAATGTCTTCTGTCGTCATGTTACACTGGGCGTGGAAAGACACCTCGCACATGTTCTCACTCCTACGTGGAAGTTAAAAAGTTGATCTCTTGTGGTCATTGGAGGGTAGGGCTGGGCAGAAGGACAGAGAGACAGTGGATAATGGGTACCGAAATACAGCTAGGAGGAAATTCCACAGTTCTCAAAAAAAGTAGGGTGAGTACATTTTATAGTAATTTGTCATATATTTCATTTTATTTATGGATTTTGGTGTTTGGTGAACCCTGGGCTGCACATGTGATAAGCACATGTTCTGCCACTGAGCCTCACCCCCTGCTCCCTATTAAATGCTTTAAAAAGCACTAGAACAGAGGAGTTTGGAGCTTGCCATCACAAAGAAGTAATAAATATTTGAGGTAGGCTGTTCATTACACTGACTTACTGCACATGTGGAGAGAGAAAATTACGACACCATCCACGTGTGCAATTAACACGTGTCAACAGTTTTAACAAGTGAGGTCTGATATATAGCTCAGTGGGAGAAGATTCGCCTCGCATGCACAAAGCCCTGGGCTTCGTCCCAGCACTGCAAATAATAATAATAATATTAATAATAATAATCATAATAATAATAATAAGGAGCTGGGTACCGTTGCGCGCACCTGTAACCTCAGCTACTCAGAAGGCTGAGGCAGGAGGATAGCAGGTTTGAGCCACTGAGCCACTGAAACTCTATCTCAAAAACAAACAAAAAATTTTAACCAAAGAAAGACTACACTAACTAAAAAGAATAGATCTAGAGTCTGCCAAGAAAAAAGCATTCCTCAGAAAAAGGAAAACTGGTAGAAAGATTTTCATACTAAATTTATCAAGACATCATGCGATTCATACGAGCTTCCTTTGGCCTCTGCAATTACAAGAAGGGCTCACAGTGGTGGCTGTTCGCCTCCAGACGTTAGTGCAGCGGACAGCTGAAGTGTGTATATACTTTTTTGGTGGACTCTATATGTTCTAACATGAAAAAAGAACTTCTTGAATGAAAAATGCACAGACCAATGCATTTCAAACACTTTATGCTGAACGCTGATAAATGTGTGTACATGTAATGGTTGGGAACCACCACGGCCCCCACAAAGGCTTCTCGTGTTCAGGCTCTGTCGCTGGAGGTGTTGGAGAACAGATTGAATCCTGAGGCTCTGACTTCATCCGTGGATTGATCCACTGATGAAATCACAATTCCGTGGCAGTGTGTGGTGGCACATGCCTGTAATCCTAGAACCCGGGAGGCTGAGGCAGGAGGATTGCTGTGACTTCAGGGCCAGCCTGGGCTACTCAGTGAGTTTAGGACAGTCTCAACTACATAGCAAAACCCTATCTCAAAAAAAAAAAAATAATAATAATTCAGTGGCATTGCTGGACAGTGATGAGAACAGGAAGTGTAGCCATGCTGAAGGGAATGGGTCATGGCAGTGATCTTCAGGGCTCTGGTCCCAGGCCCCCTGGGGCTCTTTTGCCCTCTTGCTTCCTGGCCGCCCTGAGGGGAGCCCCTTCCCTCCGCCAACCCTTCCCCATGGTTCATTTTGGCCCCCATTTTCAGGGGTTTCAGGCTCCAGTCAGCTAGCTCCACTGCTTTAGACCTGCAGAGAGGCAGAAACCGTCCACACCTTTGAGTGATGTTTAAGTTGTTATCTCTGGTATTTTGTCACAGCAAAGAAAAGCTGCCTAACGTGCTCTGCTGAAGCGTATACAAAGATGCCCACATCTGCTTCCACATGCACGAAAATGCCTTGAAAAGAGACCAGAAAGAAAAGCCTAGCCTGGGAAGGGAGTGGAAGTGGGTGTAGCAAGGGAGAACATTATCCATTTTTTCTAGCGATTTCTGTGCTCCTTTCAATAAGAACTGAGTCATGCATTACTGGTATAATTATCTTTAAATGGAAGAAATTAAGATGACCTAACACCATATTACCATTTATATTGGCCCCCTATTATTGTGGATTCTAGTTTTGTTGTTTTGGTTTGTTTTGTGGGACTGTCAAACCCAGGGCCTTGGCATGCCGAGCCAGCTCTTTACCACTGAGCTGCCCCCCAGCACTGCTAATCGTTTCTATAATGATTTAAGGAAGTGCATCCAGAGAGACGCAGGCGCTATCTGCCGCACTCTTTCTTGCTCTGTCCCAGGAGGCCCTAGGTATGTCTTCCTTGAATGTATGAAATGAGGACCAGAGTGTGACTTAGAAGCCACAGCTCCACCGGGCCAGCAAAACCGTTATCTCTTGGAGAAGACTCTACAAAGAACCCTGGGAGTGCATTTCATTACAAGTCCTTGTGTGAAATTATAAACATGGGAATTAACCCCTTTCTAATGTAGTTAGGAGAAGCCTAGTTTAAATAAAGCTCAGCCATGCCTGGCGTATATTTTTCAAAACTAAGATCTGGAAGAACTGAAAGTAATAACTTCCAGGCCCACAGTGGGCTCAGCAGAGAGCTCTGTAGTGGGTGCCATTTTTCCTGGTGCAAAAGAAAGAAGCCTGTCCAGGAGGGACAGCCACTGATGGGAGGAGAGGAGGCGTTCGATTTTGCAGGAGCTGAAGGGAGGAGGAGTGTATGGAGCCTCAGCCAGACCGTTTGCATTCTCCCTGCGTCTAGTCAGATACGGTAAGCGCCGCTCTAAACTGAAGGGGTTTACTCTTCTTCACTGTAAATTATGTTCACAATATCAACGAATCCCAAGGCAAGAGATTGGGTGGACATTTATTGCAGGTGATTTCTTTCATAAAAACACACTCATACAGTATCAAGTGGCCTCAGTTATCCAAACTGGCAGCCAGGCATAGTGGTGCACCCCTGTAATCCCAGCACTTGGGAGGCTGAGGCAGCAGGACTGTCACGAGTTCAAGACCAGCCTGAGCTACAAAGAGAGCTCAAGGCCAGCCTGAATTGCATAGCGAGACCCTGCCTCAAAAACACACACACACACACACACACACACACACACACACACACACAAATGAACTGGCAGGTTTCATTATTTCCCCCCTAGAGAGATACTTAACCTAACTCCAGAAATAGAAGCATGGGTAGGTAGGCCTCAAGCCTATGTATATATGCCTGTGTGTATGCATATATGTATGTATGTATGTATGTATGTATTTTCCTGGAAAGGATATCCAGGGCCTTAAATGAATGCTAAGCACGATATACCAATGAGCTACAGCCCCAGACCAATTCCACCTTTGCTTTTTTTGTGTTTTTTGAGATGAAGCCTTGCTATGTAGCCCAGATTGGCCTCCAGCTCAAGGTGAGCCTCCTGTCTCAGCCTCTCAAGTGCTGGGATTGTGACGTGCACCACCACACCCAGCAATCCCTTCTTTTTTGAGGCTTCTCTCTTGCTTCATTGGCTCTTCCTCTGTAGCTTATGATCATGCGCAAGCTGTTTCATGATGAAGACAGAAATACATAAAAGCAAAAGGATGCCTTGTGTAGACTCTGTGTCCCCTTCGTAGTGTGTGCTTGTGGACGGACACCTCTGAGGAGCCACTGACCTTCATGTCTGCTCCTTCCCACCATTGTTGGTGGCCAACAAGAGCTAAGAGCTAGACTCAGGGGTAAAGTGGAGCGGAGTTGAAACCAGCTGTCGCACACTAGTACAGCTCCCACGGAGGTCTTCCTGTGCCTCGCTCTCCTTGTTTGTGCTCTGAGGATGGTATTATGACTGATGGCTGGTACTGTTATGACTGATTCCTACTGAGGCTGCCCTGCCTTGGGGGACGGTGGTGCAGACGGAAGAGCGGACCCCCCCTGGGCCCGGTGCAGCTGTCCACAGTGGTTGCCCTTGCCACAGGGCCCAGCCTCTCCCCCAGCACTCGGTGCCCTCCCACAGTGCTGCCCACTCTCTTCTTGCCTTCCTTCTCCTGGGCAACTATCCCCTCTCTTTAGGGGCAGATTCCACCTGTCCTCACAGCTCGTGTTCTCCAACAATGCCTCCTCGCTTCCCCATCACCTCCCGTTCCTGACCATCTCATCCCCTCGGTGGCCTCTCTTGGTGGCTACACAATGACAGCGCCATGCTCCGAAGCTTCAGGGCTGTGTGGCCCATGGTCTGCAGAGGCCTTTCCCTGAGAGATTACTCTAACACTGAAACGGTGCATGTCTCCAATGATGCCTCCCAGGAGCTCAAGGCACTGGGCCCAGTCCATGTGGACTTAGATGCGCCAGTGAGAATGGCTCAAGCTTTTTTTTTCTAAAAAAAATTATTATGCCTTCGCAGCTGCTTTGTACAGCTGCATTCAACTCATGCTTTGAGATTAAACTCGGTACCTGCCCTTGCACTCGCTAGCTGGCGCTGAGCAGGTTCTGCAGAGTTGCGGCCTGGCTCTGCCTGGACTGAAGGGCAACCTCCACCCTGCAAACCACTCAGCCCAGTTAACTCCAGGGGTGTCTCAGCCCTGCAGCTGCAGACCTAGAATCCAGCAAGATGCTGGAGGTGACCCAAGAATGTTCCAAACCACTTAGCCCAGAGCAAATCTCTTCCAGATAGTTAAGAGTTACCTCTACCCCGGAGTCCCAGGGAGTGTGGCTGAGTCAATCAATCGCTTGCTGTTACTGAAGGCCAGTGTTTTCCCACTTGCTGGGGATGTTTACTATTTCCGTTGCTCGTGGTGCTTACTGAGAGTGACTGCAGGAAACTTCTGTGAGAAGGAAAGGGTTATTTGTAAGATAGCCTCCTGAAGGATGACCCTCAAGTACTTTAAAAGGCAATTCTCTGTCTCAGATGGGACTTGGACTGTGTAATCCACACAATAAGGGACAACATTAAGATCTGCCCTGAAGTGTGAGCTCGAGAAAAGGTTTTCCAGTTGACTATCTCTGACCTTTCCATAAAAGCAACAATTCTCAGATTTTATTTATGTATCCATTTATTGAGCCAGGGTCTCACTATGTAATTCAGGCCAGTCTTTAATTCATTATGTAGCCCAGGTTGACCTTGAATTCACATAGATCGTCCTGCCTCAGCTTCCTAAGTGCTGAGATTACAGGCCATGATACAGAGCTAATTTTTCACCATGCCCAGTGACTCTCAGATTTCATTGTGTAAAAGAAACACTTGAGTCAGAGAAGGAGAGAAGGAACCACAGTTGGGAATGAGGAAAAGAATTCAATTTTACTTAAACCTTTTCAATTTTTTTATAAGAAAGAGAATTCGTGAGTAATTTGTGTGGCAAACATTAAAATTTAGTAGTATTACCTCAAGTGCTTCTGGCATTTTAGATTCCTGGGCTCAACCAGGTGGTCCTAAGTAGTCCAGCAAGCCTGGATTCTACCTTGTCAGGATTAGAAAAAAGCACACACAAAAAACAAAACGCTAAGAGTTTGATGTGCAGCCAGATGTGAGAACCACTGACCGTTGATTTTTTTTTTTTTAAGTAGAAACACTTTTGAGTTATCATGAAAGTTAATGGTTCAAGAGTAAATACTTCTTTCACTGGGCATGGTGGTATATGTCTATAATTCCAGCACCGGGGAGGGTGGGGTGAGAGGACCAGTGCAAATTCAAGCTCATTCCAGGCTACATGGTGAATCCAAGGGTAGCCATAAATAGTCAGACTCTGCCTTAAAAAACAACAGCAACAAATATACTACCTCAAATCATGAGACCTATCTCAAAAAAGAGTAAATACTTCTTCTATAAACAGCAAAATAACAAAACAAAACAAAATTGCTGAAGAAAATTACCAATTTAAAACACGACAAATGGCTGACACTAAAACAAAGTATTGTTATTTTAGTAGAATTCTTAGATTTATCTTGGTAGTCCAAATTATATCACATTTTTTTTTCCACCCACAAAGTCTTCCTTCTAGCACGAGAGCTGAGTTCAAAGCCTGCTATGTCCTGTGGTTACCAGCCATTGTCTGACCTTTCGGCAGCACAAATAAGCAAGCTCGCTGTGTGCTGCCCGATTCAGTTACAAACATTTTTCCAGTGTCTCCCACGTCCCTGGCACAGAAGCGCTTCACAGTTAAAGAACAAGCTCTGGGGATTTTCTTCCTGTTTCGAATGGTGCTATTTTGAACATAGTGATTCACTAAATGGGTGCTGAGTCACTGATTAAATTTAGTGTAGGAAATATTCTTATTGGAGCTCTTTGGAAATCTGCATGAGAATTCTGTCAGAAAAGCATTGTTGGCATGAGTAACTGTTAGGAAACCCGTGTGGGTATGGTGGTGCCTTAGCGATATCACACACAAAAACTCTCTCAGAGGATCCCAACGCAAAGGTGAACAATACACTTCATCTTCTTTAAACGAAAAAGGCGAAAGCTAAAGAACTGTACAACACACACACACTTAAACTAGAAATGTCACTTCTGACTTTTCTCCTTACCGCGGCCCCTGGCAGCCACTCACTTAGTCTCCATATGGATTCACCTGTTCTGCTCGTCTTACATACAGCGTCCCTATGATATGTGGTCTTTTAAGCCCAGTTTCTTTCACTTCAGCATCAGACACATGTTGTAGCATATGTCAGTACTTCCTTTTTTTTTTTTTTCCTTTTTTTGCTGGTGGTACAAGGTCTGGAACCCAGGGCCTTGTGTACGCCAGGTCAGGCTGAACCACTGAGCTGAACTCCAGTCCCCTTCATTTCTTTGTTTATTTTATTTTTTGAAACAGGGTCTCATTACGTAGCCCAGGCCTGCCTTGAACTCACAGAGATCCTCCCGCCTCGGCCTCCTGAGTACAGCACCATCATGCCTGGCTTCATTCCTTTCTAGGGCTGCTGAGTAGCACTCTCCTATATAGATAAACCACATTCTGCTTCTCTGTTCACCAGAGGATGGATGCCTCCAGTCTGGGGCTGTTGTGAATGAATAATGCTGCTAGGAATATTCATATACAAGTGCCTTGACCTTTGATAAGAAGTTTCTACTTCATAATTTTTTTTAAATGGAAAAAAGTCATTATTTGCATAAAAGCCTAAGGCTTTCTTTTTCTTTTGTAATGCCTTGAGTTGCAAAATATTAAATTGCTACTGATTTTATGGCTTGCAAATGTTAATTTTGTACATTACCACTTTTGAGCATGTAGTATTAGAGATAAGGAGATTTTTAAGAAGTTTCTTGGAAGCATTCGGAGATGCTTTAGGATCTCATAGGATTGAGGTACATCAGATGCAATCTGATGAAAAAATGCTGTACAAGCCAGTCCCCTGCCTTTGCATTAATAAATTATGCAATCATCCAAGACTCTGCCATTTCATGTTAGAACAGATAAAGAGGTCACCTAAATTTATCTTTTTAAAGTCTTATCCTAGAACCAGCTTCTTACTACTGTGGGAATAATTCTTACTACTGTGGGAATAATTCTTTAAAACTTCTGCATGCCAGGGGAAGGTGGGCAAAAGTTAACCTGGAGGAAGTGGTCTTCCTGCCACCTCGTCAGAGGATAAACGGACGTTGTGCGATTCAGGGCCGGCGCACGGCTCAGTGCAGAGCAGCTGCCCAGCATGTGCGAGGCCCAGGCAACAAGCCTGGGAAAAGGGTTCCGAAGTTCACACCCGTATCCGATGACCTCGGTTCCTGTAGGGGTCAGCTCCAGGGCGGTACTCGGGGTCTGTCAGCAGCCTGGTTCCTGTCCTCACTTTCAGGCATGCGAGAAAGGGCTCTTTGGGACGCAAAATCTCCGGTAAAAGGGGGAAAGGGAAATTCTAGTATGGACAAATCCCGGCGGGCACAGCCTGGCTAAAGTCGCGCTCACAGAGGCCTGGTTCTGAGCCTTTCTCAAGAACTTTGCAGCCTGGTGCTGCTCAAGACCGAAATGAGGTGTCAACAGCGCTTCAGAAGGTTAAGCGGGAAGTTTGCACCTGGGCTTGTTTCTAAACACGGAAAGGCGCTGGTGAAGCAAGGAAGGTGCACATCAGTAGCGGAACCTCGGGATTTACATAAATGAATCCTAGTCAGCTCCGTGGATGTAAAAGATGCAAATGCACCCCTACAGGTGATTGAATTGGCGCATTACGTTGCCGCAACAGTACACAAGGTGCTGGGGTTGGGACAGGGAATAGAAACCATTCCTGCCCTCACGGAGTTAACAGTCGAGCGTGGGGAGACAGATGGTGAACAAGTAAACTAAGTGTAAGAGCGGGCAGTGAAGAGCAGTACGATGCCAACACAGCCGAGCGCGCGGCTCAGTGGTAGAGGCTGCCTGGCGCGCACGGAGCCCTTGGAGAGATTCTCGGCGCCAAAGAGAAAAATGGGACAGAACAAAAGACGCTGCTGCGATTCTTTTTTTTTTTTTTTAATTATTTAAAAAAAATAAGAGTACAAAAACATATTAACAAACAGACACCAATTAGCATAAAAATTAGTACAATCACAACTAATCTATAGACAAGGTGACATGGTCTCAACAGTGGTTATTGCTTTATCCATTGATATCTTCGAAGTGTAAATATATGAACCCATATACAGACATGCAAATTTAGTCAGACAATTAATCCTCTCAACAACAGAAAAAACACAAAAACCAAAATGCAGTCACACTTGAATGACTTCATACATCGTGGCTTCGGATTCACAAGTATTCACTCAGCATCCTTCCTCGGGCGCCGCTTGCTTGTGTCCCGTGAGTCGGGGGTAGAAAGATCAGTGCGGCTTCTGCTGTTGGGGGTTACACCCGCGGGCGGGAGGGGGGCCCTTCCGCCGCAAACTGCTAAAATAGAACGAGTGCTAGGCCAGAGACCCGCTCAGGGCAAAGCACAGAGGAACAGGATTGTCCGCTGGAGCAGGATTGTCCGCTCGCCTTCCAGAGAGTGAAACTAGAGGGGATTATGGGCTGCAGCCCGGCCCAGCCCTCTCCCTGGTGCCCTCGAGCCTTACTTCTGGCCCAAACGCAGCATCCGAGAACCCGGGACTTGCTTGGTTCTCCCAGAGTTGAGGGAACCGGCCTGTGCTGCAATCTGTGGTTGGCACTGGACACGTTATTTTCCTTACTTTGGTTTTTAGCGACTGAATCTCCCCGGGTCCAGGTTCTTTGCCTATTTCTCAGCCGGAACAGGTTTGTGTCCGAGGTCCTCTGACAATGAACACATTTTACCACTCGCCAATGTGAGTGTTGACATTTACAGTACACAGAGTTTTCTGATAAATCCAGAGCCCCCAAGAGCAACTCATTCCTCCCCACTTTTTTTTTTTTTTTTTTTTTTTGAGACAGGGTCTCGACTGGTAATTCAGGCTGGCCTTTAACTCACTGTGTATCCCAGGCTGGCCTTTAACTCACTGTGTATCCCAGGCTGGTCTTGAATTCATAGCAAACCTCCTGCCTCAGCCTCCTGAGTGCCAAGATTACAGGCATGTGCCACCATGCCTGGCTCTCTTCTCCACTTTTAAATCAAAGATATAAAAACATTTAACCCACTTTGAAAATCTGAGGATGAAATGCATTCGCTGGCAGTTCAGAATTATCCGGGAAGGAGAGACCCAGCAGAAGGCACAGATTAAATAAGATTGACCGGGACTGAAATTAGGCCATAGCTACTGAGGAGTGCATTACAATCTCTGTTTTCCATAATACATTTTCCTTTAGTCTCACAGGACAAGGCCCTGGGCAGGAGCTGCACATTTATACAAGTGTCCTGAGAAAACCATTCTTCTATAGATTTCCAGGGTTTTTAGCTATTTCAAAATCTATTCATTAGACTCATGGTTTTTCACACGGAAGAAAGAAAGAGATACACCAGCAGTAGAAGGTCCACAGAAACAGATAAGTAAGAAGGAAATGGGCAGGTAGAAACCCTCCTGTTTATCATCCAAGCTGTGCTAATCATAAGGATTGACACACGCTAGCTCTGCATGAAAGTCAGAGCACCCACTGAGGTTCTACTCTGTAAATGAGAAAACCCACCCCCAGAGAGCTAGACTCTCCTGCTTGAGGCCACAGGAACCTACTGGAAGTCAGATCTCTTTGCATTAGACCAGTACTTAATTCAAACAAAATTCCTCATGGTAAAGGCAGAAGGCAGGCGAGCGAGCCCTTCAGAGGTAATCGTGGATATTCTACCCAAGCTGTGCTCAGCTTCTCTCTCCTGCTACCCAGAAGTTAATCAGCTACATGAGCTCCATTTAATCAGCTACATCAGCTCCATTTTTTTAGAAAAAGAAGGTGGAGAAAACCCGAGAGAGCAAGGCAATGATTCTCCTTTTGATTTCCTGAATATCAAAAGTATTTTTTTGAAGCTTTAAAATGTTTTCAAACCATTGAGAGCTTAACGTTTAAATGATCTAACCCAAAATTATTAAAATTGCCAAATGGAATTTCCTTGAAATTAAACATCATTACTAAGGTCAGAGCATGCATTTGGAATGCACAAGCCCCTGTCCCATCCCCAGCATTGCACACACACACAAAAATTGATGGATGTTTTAAAATTGGAAAAACAATGTTTTAAAAAGTAGATGAGTAAAAATAAAAAAGGAGGTACTTCATTCAACAGTAAAAGAAAGAATATTATTGAAGAAATGGCCCTAGAATTGTTTCTTTTTGTTTTTGCAAATTACATCTAAACAGCTGTACATGGAGGCATTAAGAAACACAAAATACCAATTTATTATTATTTTTTACTTTATTTATTGAGTTTTGGTTTTTTTGAGACAGGGTCTTACTATGTAGCTCAGGCTGGTCCTGAACTCACTATCCAAAGTACCTGACACCCAAAGTTAAAGGGGGAGAGATTTATTTAGCTCACATTTTGTGGAGGTTTCTGTCCATAATAGGCTGGCTCCAAGGCGGGCTGGCTTCACAGAGGAGAACAGTTCATGGTGGGGGGAAGATAGCGAGGCAACAAGCAAGGGACTGAGCAGTCTTTCTGCCCCACTTATATTGTGTCTAGGTTACCAGGATTAGGGGGTGGCCAACCACTCCTCGGAGAGATTTAGTAACCACACCCCCTTGATCCCAGTGTCACACACTCCAGGCCCTTCCACCTCTGAAAAAGCCCCACCCATGACTGCATGAGGGTTTGGGGGACATCAAGACACAAGCCGTGACAGGCTGGAACCCAGGCTGATTCTTTACTTAAAATGTTCCAGAATTTTTATTTATAGGCAACCACTCAAAACAAAACTAAGTGCTGAGTTAGGCAGAAAGATACAAGAAATAAGCAAGCAATGAATTGAGCAGAAAGGGTTACAACCTTGGCTTTGTTATTTAAGAACACGTAACAACACACTTGTCGTTTGATAAACACAGAAAAGGACCTTAATAAAATTCAGAGTGAAACGGGGAAGTTACCGGTAAAATTTCACAGCTGGATTTAGAAATCACACGTGGGAACATGTCACAAAGCTGCTCACAAAGTACATGTATCCGAGGAAGTGCACCTGTGCATGCTTGTATGTGGTGTGTATTTAACCAGTCCACTATGTCAAACTGGTTATGATCTTTTAAATTAAAGTGGAATCTCCTAAATCTCTGGGAACTTATGATGGCTACAGCTTGATAAATGATGCCTCAATAGAGAGATAGATCAAATGGCAGGGCCGTCGGTATGCCCAGCTACTGTAATTGGCGGTTCCCCTGGTCGGCTGGGATACACTGACTTCCCTAACTGCATCTAGAGAGCACCTAAAAGTCACTATTCACTCAAGGCCCTGTGCTTTGGGAATCATTGGAAAATGACAGCATTTGTTATGGTCTTTAGTGTCTCCTTTAAGAAGTAACAACAGTATTATTCCATACCCGAGGCCTATCGGGTGAGGCTAGTTTCAATATGGTTGCAAGAATGTGGAAAGCAACGCAACTCTCATTGCTAGAGCTGTGCTTCCCTCCCAAGCCATTGAAAAAAAGCACAGATTATAAACCTGGGCACAAAGTTCTACTCCAGGGGAAAAAGGTCATGGCTGGGCTTGGTGGCACATGCCTGTAATTCCAGCACTTAGGAGGCTGAGGCAGGAGCATTGCTGAAAGTTCAAGGCCAGCCTGGGCTACAAAATGAGTTCAGTCTGAACTGCATAGAAAAACCCTGTCTCAGAAAGACAAAAAAAAAAAAAAAAAAGAAAAAAAAAGAAAGAAAAGAAAAAGAAAAAGTTAGCATGTCTATAAGTCTCAGAGGAAATAAACATTGAACATTAATTGAAAAAAAATTTAAAAAGAGGCTCAGCGCCAGTATTTGGAAGGGATCCCTGCGGTTGCAGAAAGCTGAGTCAGACCCTCTCCCTTGCGGCTGGAGCCCCACATGGGCCATCCTGCTGCGTGTGCTGCAGCAGGGTGGAGACCATGTGCGTGCTGTCATGTCAGCCCAGTGCCTAGCAGAGGACCTGCCCCAAGATGCACACTCAGTAAATGCTTGTGCAGTGAAATAATTCTACAACTGAGAGAGAAGACAATGTTTTCCCAGCTTACAAATGTAGCCCACAGTTAAGATATCCATTTTACATCAGCTCCTGCTACCACACACACACACACACACACACTCGGCTAAAGTTGTGAAGCAACACTTTCTTTAACACAGATGTTACCTTCTGATAGTTTGTTTTCTATTCTGTTCTTTCGGCTAGACTTCTAAAAATGTGGGTTATGACACGCTAACCTGATTGACTCAGTAATGATGGGTGAAGACCAGATATTTGAGAGTGTTGTACTGTTTCATTTTCTATCGCTCAACTCTTACATTTACGGATCTAACCATCAACTGAGTTTTAAAAATCACAAATTGTTTGATCCAGAAGAGTTTAGGAAATATTCAGATCACCTCTAGGTCTCCACCATTCGTGAATTCACTGTGTGGAATTCCCCTGAGCTGGTGTTGGTGAATTATGGGAATTTCCCCACCAGAGGCAAAATTGGCCCCTACCTCCAATCACACACAAAATTGAACTCAATATGGACTGCAGACCTAACTGCAAGAGCTAAGCCAATTAAACTCATTGAAGAATATTTAGGAGCAAATAATTCATGGCTTTACATTCATCATTGACGGTGCCCAAAAAGGAAGTAGATAAAGTGGACATCTTTGAAGATTTAAAAAAAATACTCTGTGCTTAACATAACATTGCCCAGGAAAAGGGACTTGTGTGAGGAATGCATAACAAACTATTACAACTAATAAGAAAGTGGGCAGCGGATTCGAACAGACTCACCTTCAGAGAAGGCGCACAAGGGCCAACAGGCCCACGAGAAAGAACCAATGTGATTAGTAAGGAAGAAAATGCAAATCCACACAATGAGACAGCACTTTGTTCCCACGCAGCTGGCTAGCGTCAAAAAGACACTAATGCTGCGATGGGTGTGAGAAAAGTAGAACCCTCTTGTGTTGCCAGTGGGAAGGTAGAACGGTGCCATTTTACACTCTCACCAGCCATATAGGCTTCTCGGCAGTTCCTCAAAAACATGGTCACTTCGTGGTGTGGTGCCCAGGGCTCCAATCCTGGCACTCTGAGAGGCTGAGGCAGGAGGGTTGCAAGTTCACAAGTCTGAGCCCAGCCTAGGCAACTTAGTGACTTAGCAAGATCCTATGTCAAAATGGGAGGAAGGAGAGAAGGCAGGAAGGCAGGAAGACAGGCAGGCAGGAAGGAAGGAAGGGAGGGAGGGAGGGAGGGGGAGGGAAGAAAGAAGGACAGCGAGTGAAAGAGAGCAAGAGAGAGGGAGAGAGTAGGGCAGAGAAAAGGCTGGAGATGTAGCCCAGTGCCAAGGCCCTGGGTTCAATCCCCAGTACAACAAAAACAAAACAACCAAATACATAGTTCTCATGTGATCTAGCAAAGCTGCCTCAGGTATAGACCTGAGAGAAATGAAAATATTTACATATATAACTAAGTACATGAATGTCATAGCAGCATTACTCACAATTAAAAAAAAAAAAAAAGGAAAGAAAGAAAAAGAAATAACCTGCCTGCTCCGATGGATGAGTAAGCAGAATGTAGTGTCTGCACACAATGGGGTATGGTTTGGTTGCCAAAACGGGGTGATGCTGACATAAAGCCCCCCCACCTCGCCGCACCTTGGAAACATTACGCCAAGTAATTGAAGCCAGTCATCACGAAAGACCCCACGGTGTATGATTCCATTGGTAGGAAATGCCCAGAACAGGGAAAAATACACAGAGACAGAAAGCAGGCCGATGGTTACCTGGGGCTGGGGGAAACGGCTCTGTTCATCTGGAGGAGGTTCTCTTTGGAGATTAAAATGTGCAAAAATTAGACCATGGTGATGGCTGTGCTGGGCGTGGTGGTGCACACCTGTAATCCCAGCACTCGGGAGGCTGAGGCAGGAAGATCATGGAGAGTTCAAGGGCAGCCTGGGCTACAAAGTGAGCTCAAGGCCAGCCTGAACTGCATAGCGAGACCCTGCCTCAAAAAGACAAAACAAAGCAAGAAAGATCAAGGTGATGGCGACACAATCTTGTCAGACAGCTAAAACTCTGAATTGTGTATTTTAAATGTGTGGTATTTAAGTTTTACATTGGGCAAATTATATCTCGCTCAAGCTTTTTTTCTTCAGTGAATTAGAATTCTGGAACGAACAAGGAGCAGCAGGCCACAGCTGTTTCTCGGGTGAAGGCGTCACCTGCGTCCCCCTGACCTCCTAAATGGCGGGCAAGGAAATGTGGTCTTGCCGTGGCTGGTCCATTGATCTCGACCTACGGCTCTTAATTTCTTGAATTTTTAAATTTTAATTGTTATGGGTCCCCATCTGTAGTGCTGACGTTGACATGCCTGGCGTGGGGCTGGTCAGCATGCATCACACATATCCGTTCCTTTTCCTCCTCTCCTCCCCACCGTTCCATCTCTTAGTCCCCTAGCCAGTTCAGAAAGATCTACCTCCTGTTTCTATGATCCTTTATTTTGCTCTTTAATTTATTTATACGTTGGGCTTCTCACGTAAGAGAAACCATGCGATATGGAAGCATGTGTGTCTGATTTATTTTACTGACATTATGGTCTCAAGGTTCATCCGTTTTCCCCCAGATGACCACAGTCTGCCCTTTCTTATGGCAGAGTAGTGCTCCTGTATGGAGTATGGAGGCAGAAACTTTAAAAGTTTGGGGGCGGAAGGTCATGAATCTGAGGACCAAGCGCTGAGCTTGCTCCCCAGTGATACCCTGTCACACACCAAAACCTGCTTCAAACCTTCCAGCGCTGCGGGTAAGAAGGTGACCCCCACCCACGAGCTTGCCCGGGCGGGAGGGCGCCCCAGCCAGGGCTCTGCTTCGCTTCCCCAGGCGGCCACAGGGGACGAGCGCCCGGGGCACCGCTGGGACCGACCGACGTGCGCAGATGCGGACGGGTCGGGGCGCGAGCCCCGCTCGCGCGGTCGAGGGTGCGGCTGGCCGGAGGCGGGGCGGGATCGCAGGTCGGGCCGCTCGCGCCGGTCGCCTCCCAGCGGCGGCCGCGCGCAGCGAGACCCGGCGGGCGGGACGCGGGGGCCGGGCCACTGTCGCCGGCGCGCTGTCGCCTGCCCGGCCCGCCGCGCGCCGGACCCGGACCCGCACCGGGACGGCGACGGGGACCGCGGAGACCCGCAGCCGGATCCAGAGCGCCGCCAGGTCAGAGTCGAGGGCGCGGATGGGGCGGATCCGGGCGGCGGGGCCCCGGGCGACAGGGCGACGGGGCGACGGGGCGACAGGGCGACAGGGCGACAGGGCGACGGCGTCCCGGGCCGGGCACGGCGTGAGGCGCAGACCCGAGCCCGCGAGCCAGCTTCGAGTCCAGGCTGGTCGGGGCGGGCGGCGCGCCGGCGTCGGGGACCGCGAGGCGCCCGCGAGGCCCGGCCCGGGACGCCGTGTCCGGCCGTGCGGGGCAGCGCTGGCCAGCGCCGCCGGGGCCGCCCCGAGCCAGATGTGTCCGCGCTCGCGTGCGTCCCGGTGTGTGCCCTCGCGTGTGCACGTCCGTGGGTCCGTGGCCGTGTGTCCTGCGTGTGTGTGCGCGTCCGTGGGTCCGAGCGTGCGGGGGGCGCGGGGTGCCGCTCCGCCCCGCCGCCCCGGTGGGAAGGTCGCGCCCGCAGCCGGGCTACCCGGTGGGTGAGGGCCGGGGTCCGGGTGAGGGTCAGGGACGCGGCCGCGGCCGCAGCTGCCCGGCGGCGCGGGTGGAAGGTGGAAGGTGGGCGTGCGGGGCTTTATGCCCGGGTGGCGGGGAGGAGCCTGGGGAGGAGGCAAAAGCTGGGAGTAACCGAAGGGCTGCTTTTATATAAGGGCGGCTGATAGTAAAGAAAGGGCCTTTACCTCTGCTGGTGACCAGAAGGCTGCGTTTTCCAATTCTCCCTGCGAGTGACTCCCACCCTCAGGTGAGTCGGCGCCCAGTCCTTGCTGTCTGTCGGAATGTGTTGTGAGCTGTTCGGAACTTGCAGGCTTCTTGTTAAATCCACCAGTCTTACTCTGCAACGTTCTCTTACAATAAAAAAGTGATTCACTTGGGTCTGAGGCTAATGATAGGGAAAATCGTGGCAGTTAGTTCAAGAAGAAAAAACAAGTGAAAGAACAGTCATTTGTCATTTAAAAAAAAAAACGTGAAGTTTTCCTTCTTTCCAGATTAGGGACGAAATGGAAGGTTAGTTGAGGCTAACTTTCATTTGAAAACCGAGCTAGACAAAGTGACGGACTCAGTGGTGCGGGAGCTAGTCTGGGAATTCTGCATTTGGAGGTACCTGGTGGTAATGCCAACTGTTTGGGCTTTTTTTTTTTTTTTTTAATCATTTATGAAACGAATTGTTAACTGGAGTTACTCAGAGCAGTGAGTAACCGGCTCCCGGACCTGGTCAGCTCATGGCTGATCTCAGGTGGCCAGTGGCAGCTGCCTGCCTATAGCCAAGTGATCAATCGCCGACTGCAAGCGTGACTGACTGATGGAGTGAGATGATTTTCAAACCTTTCTGCTGTAGGCACAGGCGCAGACCTTCCCAGTAGCTTCCCAAACAGACATCTTCTGCTCTCACGAAAGTTTGACTGACTTAGATGCTTCCTGGTATTTCATAGATGCTAAAAATTAGCTTTTGAAATGACGTTTCAAAAGATTGTGCTCCAGCTTTAAAGTAGCTTTGAGGTCATAGACTTTCAGTCAGACTCTCTACGGTGTTAATTATGGTACCAGTGTTTATTTTACTGTAAAAGCCCGTGAAACTTACATCACGTTAGCCAAAGAGTGACGTGTGTTGCAAAACTACCCATTTTTGTGTCCCTAGGTAATTTGTATAATTTTTCTCCTTTATTAAAATTATGTAATGTTTGGTATTTAATTTTCTGATGATTGCACCATCAGTGAAAAGGTCTGAGAATCACCTATGACCATCTCGCTGTACTATATAGTTCAGTGGAAGGAGAATAAAACCACTGATAACTTTTAATTTTAATCAAAAACTTTTTCACATGTAAAGTTTGTTTCTAGTTCTTATAATAACTCCTATAAAACCATGGCGTTGCTGAAGTAATAAAGTTTTGGAGAATTCCAGGCTGAAGACATTTTAGATGTCTTCTTATTCTTTTATATTTGCAAGGACACATTTTCTTTTTTAAAAAACTAAAATGTCCACCAACACCATAGTCTTTATTGCACTTGGGTGTTTTGAAACTGTTTGTAGATACGACTTTTAATAATTAAATACAGTATTTTCTCCAAAGGGCCTCATTTTCTTAATGTTTATGTATTTCAGAGCTACTCTGTAAAAGAGTCTCGATGACATCTTTTTGAAAATCACTGTATTAATTTCAAAACGCTTGTGACAGTGAAAATATATATGGAAGAATAAGTGTGACCCTAGGAATATGAAGTAGCGGTGGATTACTGATCGTAAGACTGACTGTATTTAATCAATAGGTTATATAACTATAAACGAATACTTTCTATTATTATTATTATTATTTTGCTTCTCTAATTCTGTGAAAAGAAGGGTGTTTGACAGTTACCTGGTGGGGCTCTGTGTGGAAGCTGTACTAGAGGCACTGCTGTGAGTACACAGAGTACGAATAACACATTGCATTTAGTTTTTTCAGATGGTGAAATGATTCTTAATAACAGGAGACTTTCATGAAGTAGGGAAACTATGTCAAGATAATGTCTTCCAAATGTTTCATGTATCCTGGCCCATTTTGTCACTTCTCTCATAGGATCCATACAAGCCCGGGCATATGACACCAAATGCTGGTCATTCTGATTTGTGGACGTCTTTCTGTTGAATTTATTGTCATTTGAGCTTGGAAACACGCTGTGTGTCATAAGGTGTGGCAAATGTACTAGAAGAAGTCTTTGCTTTCATAGGATTTCACTAAGTAAATATTCGATGTAGAGGGTTTTTGTTAAAATCACTAGTCAAAAACTTGATTTAAGTCACTAGACTGTAAACATAAACACGTGCCCCCCTCACACAGTTAAACTGAACGTCTAACGAGGTTTTTTTACTTTGCGTGGTGAATTTCTCCACTTTGCGTGGTGAATTTCTCCATTACCTATTTCTCAGTTTTCTTAATGCCTAAAGGGAGCACAGAGGACAGCAGTGATGGCTTAGAAAGGTCTTTTGAAATTGGTCTGATTTGATTTCACCAAACCCAGTGAGGTCAGTAAATATCCATCTCAAAAGCATAGATAGCCCCATACTATATATATATATATATATTTTTTTTTGGCGGTACTGGGGATCGAACTCAGGACCCTGCGCTTTCTAGGCAGGCGCTTATTCCACTGAGCTATATCCCCAGCCCCAGCCCCATACTATAGAACACAGCATACTTGAGTTAGTTTCCTAGTGTGTGTCTGAGGTCAAAGCTAATTTTAAGATTTTAAAAATATCTTTGTGGGTATGTTCTTTGCTATTTGTATTTTCTCACAGAATAGAGGTAAATTTGGGGAAATTATACAGTAAGCTATTATTTAATAAAAATAGCAAGTCTTAATTTTTTCTTTATCATAATAGTATCTTGGAAAGAAAGCTACTCAAAGATGAGAGACCATACTTTGGGGGAAATTTATGATAGATATTAAGATAACATCTATCACTGAGAAAAACATGTTGAAATCATAATTTTGAGAAATGGGCTTGTGTGTTCGTAATATTTCTCTTCAGCCAGAAGTGTATGGGGTCGGGGGCTGCCAGAGCGAGCGCTTGGCATTTGCTAGGCGCTGCATGTAATCCCCAGCCCGGGCGCGTGTGTACACACACAACCAAAAATTAAAAAGCGTACATACACATCTGTGGTAATAATGCGTGTCCGGTTCTGAAAGCAATGTGTACATTGTTTACCTGTTTCAATCAGTAAGTCTCTCATCCTTTCTCGCTGTTTCCTCATTTAGAAAGGGACAAAAGTATTACAGTTTATATCCTTTTTTAAATTTTGTTTTGGTATGATTTTAAGACTTTATCAGCAAACCTGTGTATCTTTAAAAGATAAGACCTTGTACCGGGACTTAACTGAGCTGCTACCCTAGGAGAACCTGAGAAGCTCTGTGCTATCTGTGTCACAGCTGACTCTTACAAAACTTACAAGTTCACATTAGTACGGGGTTTGAGATTGTTATTAGGAATAAAGATTATGTTTGTCAGTTCATAAAATGTTTCTGGGAATATTTCATTGTTCATTTTAAAGTGACATTTCCTATGACTTTGGACAGAATCACCTATAATTGCGTGTGTTCTGTATTTGTGAGTCCCATACAGTCACCTGGAACCCTCACGTTAGTACTGTGTTCCTGCTACAGCTAGAAGGCGCAGCCTGTGCATTTTACCTGATAAAAGTTCTAGTCTTTACAGACTTTTTCTTTTTGAAGTGCTCGAATCAGGCGCAGGGCCCCACGCACGCTAGAGCTTCCCAGCAAGCGGCAACTCCAACCTTCTACTCTTTTGGTATTTTTCGGGTGCACCCTGAGGATACTTAACGTGCTGTCCTCTGGGGCTGGTTTGTTTTACAGTGAGGCCTGTGATCCTTTGCCTTGGGAGACAGTTTAGTACCAGAGTTTAAAAGACTGAATAGTGACTTCTGCTCATCACTAAAAGTGGTCTCTTTCAACAAGCAGTAGCACAGAAACAATCTTCTGGTGGCGGGCAGAGTTACTATCCCCTAGTAGTGCACCTGCTTATATTGAATAGGGAGCCACTGGATGAAACGTAACCAGTCATGCACCATCCAGATGATACATTTAAAACTCCTCCTTGGGACCTAAAACATGAAGTTTTGAAGTGCCTGCTCAACGGGAAAGGAAGGACTTGGGCTGCGTGTGGCAGGTGGCCCTTGGGTGGCGGCCGGCAGTGCTCGTCGTAGGGGTGGAGGAGCTGCTGTGTGAGTGTGAGGACTGCACAGCGTGACCACAGGCTGTGCGGCTCCCTGGAATGTGGGGCTCCGGGCCCAGGAGGGACCCAAGGAAAAGGTGGGAGGTGGGAGGCGGCAAGGAAAGGTGCAAGCCTGTGCCTGCAGGTGCGGTGAGTGCCTGGTGTCCTGGGGTCCCCGCTGCAGTGGGGGGCAGCCAGCATCTCACCTCACCTCACCACCCCCGTCGGGAAGCTAGTCTGGGCGTCTTTAGTTGCTGCTCCCCTGTCTGCTGTTCCAGGGACTGATCCTTTCTCAACTGCAGCTTTTTCTGGGCCAGAGCGCAATGTATTTCTCTTCCCTGCTTCACTTTCTCGGATACAAAGCAAAGAAATGACCCATCCAGCCCTGTAACTCGAATCCACTAAAATAGAGATTTTTAAACTGTTGGGATTCAAACTGGCTTCCAGAATGGTTCAGTTCAGTGCAACTTGATATCTGTTTAGGAGACATCTCTATTCTCCTTTGTTGTTTTTACTTTTAATCATTTCTTATCTTCGTTCTTTATGTTTTTATCCTGGTCCTGGGGACTGAACCTGGGGCTGGCACATACTACATACACATTCCACCACGGAGCCACACCTGCACACCTCACTTATGGGGCATGCTGAGGGATGGGACCCAGGGCCTTTGCGTACTAGCCAAGCACTCACCACTGAGCTCCCAGGCCTCCTTACAGAGTAAGAAAATAAATTCACTGGTAGGTTTAACTACTTCCCTTTAAAAAAAAAAAAGAACAAAACGAATTTGTGGACTCATGTAGAATCCTACTACGGGCACAGGAGGCACTGAGACAGATTTTATGACCTCTGGGAAGGTTCAGATCAGCGTAAACCTGCGCTAGAAAGCTTCGAGGTTTGCTACAGATAAGGAAAAGCAGATAGGCAGAGGTAAGAAAGAGGGAAATACCCTGAGTGGGAGGGAGACAGCTCTTCAACCACCACAGCCAGCAGGATGTGCAGTTCCTGGTTTCAAAGAATTTCCCCGCTCCTGGGCGACACGGCCGGATTCTCGTTCCAGGGGCCGCTGCAGGTTCTAAGTTGCCGCGCAGCACCGAGGCTTGCGGGCTCTGCAGTTATTTCATGAGAAGGCTTGGCGGAGGGAGAGTGTCTTTCTCTTTCATCGAGTATGTTGAGTAATGGTTTTCCTTACGGTGAGGGCAGCTGGAAACAGAACTGTCAGGCTGTCTGTGTGCGGCAGTGATGTTCTGGGGAGAGCGCCTTCCTCAGGCGGCTGTCATCCCACCCCTCAGAATGGCCTGGGCATAGCAAAACGGGAATCCCTCCGGGGCTAACTCGCTAGGTCGCTCTCAGCAAAATCCTGAGGTTAGTTCTCTGCTTCCTTGCTACCTGTAAAGAAGGCCTTTCAGGAATCGGAAACAGATTCAGAGTTGGGAATCAGGGATTGGAGAGGAAAAATAAAATTAAGGAGATGCTTGTCCCAGTTCCCCCGAGATAGGAGCCGTGCAACGGAATGTGAGAGAGCAGTGATGGGGAAGGTAGGTTCGCCCTTGGGAGGATCAATGTAGGCTGCACACGAAGCACCGAGGACCTCAGAGCAAGCGTGTGTTCAGAGGTGATGCGTTTTCCCAGGAAATGTTATCATGGCTAAGAGTTATGAGCTGCAGGCGGTTTGTGTTATCACATATCTGAATAGTACCTCTTCATTGTTCTTTATTTTTTTGGGCCTGCTGGACCAATTATCTGATCTCATGGTGAGTTACCCTGCCAAACTTTTAAAGTAGCTTTTTAATAAACTGAATGAAAGGGGAGGCACTTCTCAGTCACTTCCGGGAGGAGGGTGTGCCAGAGAAGCAGAAATAATGCTTGATTCTTTGGCAGGCCTACAGATCATAAAATTGCATTACATATATTTTTTCCCCTTTTCTTTTGGCTAAAAATAGTTATGGCATGCCAGTGCATCTCTTAGGAACAAAAGATTAGTAGCCACCTCAGAAGCAAGCTGTTTAATTGTGTGAATCAGCTAATTGGTAGCGTTTTGCACTTAGGTACGGGCCCTCTACCCCATGACTAAGCACCTTGCTTGCCCGAGATTCACTTTTTACACAATCTTGCTAGTGTAAAATTGCAGAAGTCTTCCCTTCCTAAATATTGTCCTCTTGTGGCACTTGCAAATTACCTGTGAAAATGAGTTTTTGGTGGGGTGTGGAAAGGTTTCCATGTATATGCTTTCTCTTGGTTTCTATGGTGAATGAGGTTTTGTAACAGAGAGAACAAACACATGAACAACACAAATATGAGTGAAGTAAAAGCTTCAGAAATTATTTGCATATGTCAGTATGGTACAGAAGGGTGAAGAAAATACCCAGGCAGACATTTGGCAATGGAAGACGACTGCATATTTTTCTAAAGGCTTTGGAACTAGTCAGAGCATCCTGATTTTATTTAAAGGCAATATAATATACTAAGAAACTGTTCAACAAGGTTCAAATTTATTGCCTTTAGGACTACAGCAGTCTAATGCCCTCAAACATACGCTACCAGTTTCTGCAAGGAAGTTCCACCCAGGTGTTACTTGTCTCTGTGTTCGGCATGGAGCAAGTACTTAGACGCCCCTCAATAAAGGTTTTAAAAAGGATGAGGAGGCTGGGAGTGGTGGTGTAGGCCTGTAACCCCAGCAGTGAAGAGGCTGAGGCAGGAGGATCCACTGTGAGGTCAAGGCCATCCTGGACTACAGAAGGAGACCCTGTCTCCAAACAAAAGGATGAGGAGGGTGGAGGAAGCCTCTACCCCAGCACAGAGGTCATTTGAGAACTTGTTAGCAGTGCAGATTCTCCAAACGAGAGGTCTGCAGTGCGGCCGAGGTCTGTACTGTCCTGCAGCCACCCTTGGCTGGTCGCTGTCCGCAGAGCTGGAGGGGGCCAGCCCTCACACAGGGAGCTCGGGGCCATGTTTGTCCCCTGCAGATCCCTTAGCACGGTCCTGTAAGGTCACCCACCGGCTGGTCACTTGGTTGCTGGGAAGAGTGTGGAGTTGTCAGCCAGCTCAGAGAGACAGAGGCCGCCAGCTCCTGCCTCGGGTCACCCCTGGCCCGGCCTGCCTTCCTTCTTTCTGCTTAGCTGGCCTTCACTTTCCTCTCTCTCTCTTTTCTCTCTGTCTCCTTATCCCCTTTTTCATTCCTTCTCCCTTCTTCCCTTCCTCCTACTTCTTCCTTTTGCTTTTCCTCTTTTCTTCCCTTCTTGCCTCCTTCCCTCCCTCCCTCCCTTCCACTGCGAATTGAACCCAAGAATGTTCTGCCACTGAGCCACATCCCCAACACTTTTTAGTTTTTATTTTGAAACCGTCTTACTATGTTGTGCAGTCCGGCCTGGAACTTAGATCCTCTTGCCTCAGCCTCCCAGAGTGCTAGGATTACAGGGCTGCAGCACCAGGCCTCATGTCACCAGTTCTGTCTGTCTTAGAATGCAGGTTAGGAACTGAGTCTCTGGGCCGTGGCTGGCTGCTGTAAGATGACACCACATAGCTGGAGAGGACTAGTTCATGTGAAACAGATTTGTAAGATAACAGATTTCAAAACCTCAAGTCCCATTTAATTAAAGTTGGAAATATACCTTTCTTAATGGCTGCCGATGATATTGTTTTTCTTGTTCTAAACTTCTATGATTCAAGGATCGAGGCTGGGATGTAGCTCAGGGGCAATATGATTTCCTAGTTTCCCTCTGAACCCCAGCGCTGCATAAACAACGTACACACGCACAACTCAACAAACTGCAGTTCATGGACCGACTCCCTCTCATATTTCTGTCACTGCTATGATTTGGTTCAGGCTGCCTAGAAAGCATTGGGCAATGCATTGCATATTCTCATGCTATGCCCTGCCTGGGACTTTTGCCAGAGGGCTGGAAGATTAGGAAAAGCCATGTAGACAAAGACTTTCATGAAAGCATTGTTACAGGAACCCACATTTGGAAGGAAATGATTACATGGATTATGGTGTAACCACTGTGTGGAATATTATACAATTTTGAACAATGATTTAAAAAACTACTAGGAACTCTGAAAAATACTAAGAGAAATAAAAAGTGTAAAAAATATAAGCCACAGGTAGTGGCACATACCTATAAGCCAAACACTCAAAGAGGCTGAGGCAGGATGATTG
>PVLD010010780.1:17782-69037 GCA_004027595.1 Dinomys branickii | reverse complement strand
GATATGGTCTAAACAGTAGTTTTTTTTTTATCCATTGATATCTTCGAATTGTAGATGTATGGACCCATATACAAACATGCAAATTTAGTCAGACAGTTGATCCTCCCAAAAAAAAAAAAAAAAAAAAAAAAGAAAACACAAGAACCAAAAATCCAAAGACAAGAAACAGTATCACTTTAGTAAAGTCATCACTCATTATCCTAATGTAGATAGAAAGTAATTTTTTGTTGGAATAAAAAATGGTTTGGATACTAATATCTAACATTAGAGGTACCTTTTATATTAGTCTGCTAACATATTCTTTAGAGTTTAGAATATTTTCTCATATTTTGTACTATCTTGGCTTAGTCATTTTATTTTTATTAGTACATGTATGCAGATATCAGGGTTGATACATTGTGTCAACTTAGTCCAAAAGCTTAACTCAGTGACTCAGCAGTTGAAAAGGACAGGCCATTACCTCTAGGATGTTGCTCACTGTGTCAACTTGACAAGTTTAAGGATTTAGCTGAGTGATTCAGCAGGGGTCCAGGGTCCTCACATTGTCAGTACCCTCAGCTTGTGGAAGAGGGGGGCACCAAGAGGTGAGGGTGTGGCCAGCTAGCTGGCATATGATATAAAGGACAAGAAGCTGCCTCTCTTCCACTAAAGCGCTTCACGCTTATGCTGTCTTCTGCCTCCTTAGACTGTTGCCCCTCAGCCACGCCACTCTGCCTCAGAGCCAGCTGATTACTGCCTGAAACCTCCATGAACTGTGAGCTAAGTGAACCTTTCCTCCCTTCATTTTGGGTGTCAGGAATTTTATGCCAGCAATAAGAGAAAAGTAACTAAGACACATATAATGCTTTGTTCATTTTACTACTCTTTGGTCCAATCCTCCCCTCTCTCATTTCTATTTTTCTAAAGCATTAAATTTATTTACATATATACATAAAATGCAAAAAAGCATTAAAATGTACATATAAATGGGGTAGTATGCTGTTTTCTTGCATACATACATACATTACTTCTAATATTTAAATCAGATTTCATGTTTATCTCCTTAAATATTTGTCATTTCACTAGAGTAAAACTTCTAAAATTTATTCTTTTATAATATAGTTTTGAAATTTGAAATTTATAATATAGTTTTTGAAATTTATAATATAGTTTTTATAGTCATTTTTCTGTGCAAGGATATACTTTAACTTTTTGACCCTAATGTAATTTATCACTGTTTGTTTAATTTTTCCTCAACTCTGCATCCATTTACCCTTCCCAGGTATATGTATGAATTCTATTCTATGCATAACATAAATGTGAAAAGATAAATTAGGTACTTTTGGCATTGACTATCTAAGTACAAACAGTGCTCAAGAGTGTGAGGCTGGGGGAAGAACCCATCGGATTATGTGCTTGGGTGTGCACATCGATGTTTCTAACTGCATTAGTTCCTCACAATTAGATAAATAACTTGTTTTCTGAAAATAATGGAAGATAATTGGCAATGTTGAATATAGTTTAAAAAGTAGGGTAAATTGACAACTGAAAGTGTCAAATATTTGTTCTCATAAATGTCCTTAAAGAGAGCTGGTTCTAATTTTTTCATTGAATATAATCTTTAAGAATTTCAAGATTAATGAAACTCACATTATCTTTTCAAATAAATATTTTAAATTTTATTTGAACTTAGAATGATTATGATTCAAATACGACATTAATTTCCATGTAAATCAAGTAAATTAGTGAGGTATGGAATGAGCTTTGAGGAAGTACTGCTCTATGACAGCGACACCTGCAGGCACTGTATGGAGACACTAACAGATACTGTCCTAAGAGTTTCATTGTCTAATGAATATGTAAAGTACGTGTTTTTAACGGTTTAATAAAAATTCTTTCAAGAGTATAGCATATATAATTATAAGGATTATGAAAAGTAGTGTGAGGCAGAATGATAAGGAAATTAAATGCTGAAGGAGATGAACTTGAAGTTTCTTCAGGCCACACTGGAAAACTTAATCCTTACAATAATCTACATTTTTCATGTGTCAATAAGCCATTTCAAGCTGTCTGATAAAACAAATATGGCTGCTGTGGCAGTTCCAAGCCATCATCTATTTTTTCTTGTTGGGAATTATGTTAGGTCCATTCACAGCTGAGCAAAACAGCTTTCTGTTTTCCTGATTCAGAAAGAAGGGGGACATGTGTTCACATTACTTTTCTGGGTAACACGTTGCCATGCTGTGTGTGTGTGTGCTCAGAAGTTTGAAGTAGGTATTTTCTGACAGAAGTACAAGCCTGAGAGTAACTCGGTGGAGTAATATTAAAAGACAAAAACTCTCATCTCTGCTTATCAGTTGAACACAAGCACATGCATATTTACATTGAAGCACATATCTCCAGCCAGCAGATTACGCTCATCATAGTAGCGTCTTTCCCTAAAGCAGTTATGACCCGTGACAGTGCCTATGAGTATCCATTAGCCTATGTCTGGCAGCTGAAAATAAGCTCAGATTTACCCAAGTGATGTAACAAAGACTAATAACGGTCATATGAATGAATTATTGAGTTTTTTCGCTACAATATAGAAACTAAATTTTAAAAGTTACTTAAATTTTATAATGAGATGTTTCAGAAAGGAATAACAACAAAACTACTTCAAATGTCTCTTCCTACCACTGCACTACGCCGGCACAGTGCGTGTGCGCCCCGAGACGCGGCCGTTCGTGTGTTTGTTAGTGAATCATCCATCCACCACCTACTGGCCCATTAGGGGATTTTTAAAAAGTAAGTTCCTACTATAATGTGATCTTAGCTCAGAGACTGGAACATAGTGATTCCATTGTGTATCCCTTCCAGGAACTCAGTCTGAAGGAAAGGATGGGAATGTTCAGTGTTAGAGGTTCTCACCATGAGAACTATTGTGGCTGTAGAGGGAGGAGGCATCTGACCTTGGACTGGGTCATGGAAAGGTTCTTGCAGGGATGACAGCAGAGGCTATTCTGACTATCTACTGAGGAGTCATACACACGAAGTTATTAATGGCCATGTGAATACGGAAAGAAAAAGAAGAGCCCAATGTGGAGAAAGAATGACCACCAACACATTGTTACTGAAAGAACAGGAGGTCAGGGTGAAGGCGCAGAGATAAGAAAACAAAAAAGTGCACCTGAAGGCGGGCGTGAATGATTGTGCATGCCATAAGACCAGCTACTCAGAAGGCCAAGGCAGGAGGGTCTCAAGTTCAAGCACATCCTGGGCAACTTAGTGAGGTCCTGTCCTATAAATAAATAAAATTAAAAGCGAACAAATGCATAGATTTAAAGCCAGGGCTCAAAAAAATTTAAGCTTTAAAAGTTTCTGCTTTGTTTTGCTTTGTCTATGTTGTAGTCATTTTATTATTGTTGTTTTTATTCTCTTAAGAAAAACAGGGCTCAGGGTACAACTCAGTCATAGAACATTTTCCTAGCATCCAGGACTCCCTGGATTCAATCTCTGGCACTACAGAATAAATGAATAAATAAGCAAGAAATATTTGAACTTGAAGTTTTAGAAGTAATGATCAAGTTTACAGAGGAGTCCAAAAGAAAATAAATATAAAACATAACAGAAATGTTCAGGAAAGAAAGCCAGAAATGATTCTAAATGTTTCAAATATCAGGTATGTTTTCTTAATCTTTGTAATTAAAAATACAGGGATGTAATGTCCTATTACATTCAATACTAGCTGAGAAAAAGCTGGGCCAGTGAGTGAAAGGAGGGTCCAGTTTGTGTATCCCAGGAAAAGGGTAGATGGTGAACTCTGATCTCTACATTATCTCATTTCATCAGGAAAATCGTAAGACATGTTTCATCAGTCCCCTTCACAACTTTAAAAATGATTCTGTTCATGTCCAGTGTATCAGACACTACAGGGACGTGCTTGCCCTTGATGTTCCCCATGGAGAGAACATAGTTGGAATAAAAAATTCCATGCTACATTATGCAAAGGGCTGCTAACACTTCAGTAGTGTTGAATCTCACTAATTTCTAGCCATCCCTCAAGTGTTGTATTTTGACTAATTTATTGATTTAGTTGCATCTAGTCCCTAGCCAACATACTTAGGATGTTACTTAATATACGTTCTCAATTATCCTATAGTCTTCTGAAAGTCACAAAGTCTCTCACTGCTATTTATAGGGGTGAGTAGAAATTAATCAACTCAGATTCATGGATTCTATTTAAATGCTCCTTTTTCTTGATGTATTTTTGAAAGGGTTAAATCTTTGTAATGAAAATGTAGTATAATTTACATCTATATTTTCTGACTTTATCACATACATCTCTATTAAAACATTCTAAAATTTGTATTAAGCACAATTGCTTTTATTTTGTTGTTGTTCTTTTTTTTTTTTTTTTTTTGGCGGTACTGGGGATTGAACTCAGGACCCTGTGCCTGCTAGGCAGGTGCTTATTCCACTGAGCTATATCCCCAGCCCCAATTGCTTTTATTTTGAATGATCCAGAAAATCAGTGTGTTTGAGAATACTAGTTAAAAATTGAATGACCAACTTAGAGAAAGATGAATAAACATCTTAATGAAGTGTCTAAATGGGATCAAAGAAAATGAAATAAAAGTTTGGCAGCAGAACTAAAAGATATCTCCTGAAGTTTTAAAAAAAAACTATCTAAGCAAATTATGACGTTCATTTTCTAAACTCATAAGATATAAACTCACAAGATGTAAAACAATCTTCTCCTTGCCTATTTATATCCCAAAGAACTGCAAGGTCTAACTCCTGAAATTTAAAACTACTTGATTTACTATGGCACTTGAAACTACGGGAAATGTGGATACCTAGAAAACCTAGAGAGTCCCAGGAGGATTGGGACTGTCAATAGTTAACTTAAGGGAGTTATTGATAGCACAACATAAGGAAGACATTTTAAGACTCAGATATTCATACAAAAACTAAAATATTGTCATTACTTATATTTCTAATTTTTATGATTTACTTGTACTAAAGATCACACAAAGTGATTAGTTTCAGGTGGAAAGTTTACAAGATTTATCTCCTGCTTTCTCCACTATTTGCAAGTAACTGTAAAAGTCTGTTCAAAGCTTAAGTCCTTCCACATCTAATTTTTTTCTTACTCAGCAACCTAAACATTTTTGTGAGGGAGCAGAGTTACCATGTCACTCAGCCAACATGTTTCTGGGAACAATACGGTACTGCACAACTGCAGTTTAAAGGAGGAAACATTTACTTTGGTTCTTGGTTTCAGATGTTTCAATTCATGGGTGGCTGGTTCCAAAACCAATATATAGTGGAAGCGCATGGTGAAGGAAAGTGGCACAACTCATGGTATCCGTGAAGCAGACAACACGGGAAAGCCAGAGAGGAAGGGTCTAAAGATCAGAGAAAGCGCCAAAAGCACAACCCCCCATGCATGGCATCCACCCTAATAGCCCACTGCACTATGAACACATCAACAGGTTAACTTGTTGCTGTGGTTACCATCTTTACAATCCAACGACCTCCCAGGAGACTTTTAATCCACATGAGGTAGCAAGATTAGTCAGCGCAGACACTAAGTTTCAGTGGACTAGTCCAGCATCACAAGGCACACTAGCTGCTGTGCTGGGGGTGGTAGAGCATCCATATGGTACTGAAGCCCAGACTTGATGTTGCCACACTGATTCTTATTTCACTGGTGTATTTTATCATGCCCTGTTTGAGGACTTCTACTCTGCTTCATTAAAAAAAAAAATAATAAAATCCTGAATGTCAGTTAACCTTTATTGTTAAATTGACTCAATTAAAGAGTCTCCTGGGGGAGGTGACCAGATGGAAGTGCAATGCTTAGTAGTAAATTAATCTACAGCTTTTCATAGTGGAATACAGCCCCTTCATTTAACTGAGATGCTGGGGGATGTGCCTTTAGTTCTCCATCTCGCACTGCGTTCTTATACAGTGTTCTGCTTCCTAGCCACCCCGAGGTAAGCACTTTTACTCCACATGCCATTCTGCCCCAACGTTCCTGCCGTACAGCCAGCCAGCTGACCATGGACTGAACCCTCTGAGACCATAAGACGAAGTAAGCCTCTTGTAAATGGCAGGTGGAAGGTGGCAGGTGTTTCTCCCCAGCAGTGGGAAAGCTGACAAATACAGTCAGATAACTGGGGATTTACAACACTGGGGCCCTAAAACTTACATAAAACTCTTACAAATAAGAGTTTTGTCAACATTTCTTGTGTATTACATGGATAAGACAACTGAAAAAATATTTATGTGAAGGTAAGATAGCTAATACTATATCCTTGATGTTTTATCAAAATTACCAGAACATAGAAAAAGATAAAGTCCTGAGTTACAAAACATTGATACTCATTGAAGTGATCGATACTTATTAAACATTGATACTTATTTACATATAAATGAGCCAATGTTATTGTTATTAGCATCTATTCACCTAAATATAGTCCTTAACTACCAACATAAATACACGTGATAGTACTGTGTATTTTTAAGGAAGAACTAGGCAAATGCTGTTAGATCACCAAGTAGTGGACCTTGACCAAAATACCTAGACCTTTGTAGTAAATTTTAATAATGTAAAATGTTACTGGTCTTTGCTAAATTTAATGGATAAATATAAAATAATGTATAAAATATAGTATAAGTTCTGATAAAAATCACGTATCAATTCTCACTTTTGGGTAACTTAAACTAAACATGAATGGTCTTATTTATTGAATGTACTGCAAGTATAGCAATACCAGTAGATCTCAATTAATATTTTGAAGTATATATTTATATATGGATCTGAGTTTATGTCCTGGAAGTATATCTCCGGCTACAATGTGCATAAATGTGATTCTGGAATCTTGTTAAAAATGCCAATTTCAAAGCAGTAAGTCCCTAGTGGACCTCAGGAGAAGCAGGTGCTCAAGAGTGCATTTGGAGTGCCACGATTCTAGATATTCATTAGTATGAAAGAAATTGTGCATAATTACACTTTACTTCAGAGGAAATATATGTTTTGGTAGTAAATTGTGAAAACTCCAGTCTCAGTCTTGTTTTCCATATTGTTAAATACTGCTCCATACTTCACCTAGATATTAGAAGAAAAATAATTTTTATATAGTGCTTATGGAACTATCTTGAATATAATATGATAAAGATTTTATGTTAAATAATACTTGTCTTGAGCTGAATCTTAGTTTGATGAAACCACTGTAGTAAGCTATGTCAACTAACTTAAAATGGAGTTATTCACCATAACTATTTTAAGCATAAGAAAATTCAATTAATGAACTATTATGATTTGGTGATGTTTCCAAACTCATGCAAGTAGTAATTAAAAGCATACAACTTCAGATCCAGGTAATATCCCAACAGAGCTCAAATTGTCCAATCAAACAAATCAGAGAGCATGATAAATAATATCAAGACTACAGTCACTAAAGGTGAGATGAAACAGAAGGATGTCAAACACTAACAACTACATTCTCCCTCACATTGAATTTATTGCTTTGCTCCAGAAAAATACTGCCAGAAAAATTCCTAGGGGTACTTCATAAAGTGGAGAGCATTCAATTATTTTTTGAGACAGGGTCTCACTATGCAGTTCATGGTTGCCTTGAACTGACTATGTAGCCCAGGTTAACCTGAAACACAGAAATCTTCCTGCCTCAGTTTCCTGAAGGTTGCTATTGCAGGAATATGGCCCCATGCCCAGTATGGAAACATTTAAATTATGAAAATACCTCCATTTCATCTTTAGAGACTGTGTCTACATGCATCACATTCCTTAGGATTCCATATCCAACAGATTTTAGGTTCCATTTAATACAGGCAATTCTTACACAGTGAAGTCTAACAAATGAGTTTCTGAGATTTATATTCCTTGGAAATACTAGTTTATTTGCTTTGCAATTCAGCTAACAAGATCCTCACAGACACCTTCTTTCCTTCTTGAAGCCTTCCTCCTCTAATCAAGAAGCGATTGGATCATTAGGCAGACATTTTTGCTCTTCCCTCCCAATCCTTAAAAATGAACCAGATAGAACTTGTTGATTTTTCTGCAAGCCCTTCATGGCAGGGAAGGTCAGACAGGAAATTCGATGGTGAGTGGTCTTATCAATGGTGCCATCCCGAGAGCAGAGAACAAGGCGCACGACAGTGGTTGAAAAGGACGAGTTATCACACAAAAGTTAGGAGAGACGTGACAGCAGAGGGCCCTCAGAAGCCTGGAGCAAGGCTCACTCTCAGCAGTGTTAATAAACCCTGAGCAGGGTTTTGCTCATGGAAGTACTTCTAGGTAAAGCCCAGTGGGGCAGTAGTCAATCCCTCTGCACTTCACCTGTGCTTTCCATGCCAAAGCTACAAACAGATAGCAGCTGTGCAGCAGTCAGGATCCATGCTAAGGAAACGGCAGGTGCAGGCCTGGCCAATTTTAGTCCACGTGCTCTATGAGAACAATAGTTTTGGGCCACTATTGAAGTCAAAATTGTCCCATTTTAAAAGAAAAATAAACTCATTTCTTTAATTGAATATAATTTCTCTTATCCAAATTAACTTCTAGAATCATGGTACTCTACTTAAAGGCCTCTGATTCTTGTAAAAAAGTTATAATCGATTTCTTTTGATAACTTGTATAGTTACTAATTTCTAAGAATGTTAACATTTTATTGCTCCTATCCATTATTTTCCTGTGATTTTTCTCATTAATTATAGAAAAAATTCCATTCCCATCAACTTCTTTATTTAAATACTCTAAGGTGCACAATATTTGGTGCAGTTAATTTTGTTTCTATCGCTCCCATTTCTCTGATGCTTTTCTATTCATGCTCACTTGGCTGAAAGGAACCGTACACCTACCTGTATGGTTATAACCATACAGGAATATAACCAGCACTACCAAGTACATAAGAGAAATAGCTCATTCACCTAGCAGTTAATTCAAATTTAGGCTATTGGACTGTATCAGCACATTTTATATCATAGTCTGCAATGTCAAAGCAAGTGGGGAGCTCCGTGCCCCTTGTTGGCTATGCTACGATGAAATATGATTGAAGTGGGTTTGATTTTAAATGCTAAGTGTACCTGGGGATGGTTAGGAACAGCTTCTTGGAGAGGTCCCTTATATCATTCTGAACCTTAAAGAAGAGTGAAACTCAGCATTCCCAGGTATTGTTCAAACATATTTTGAAATGTGCAGATTAATAAAAAAGTTAACAAAATGTTGACAAGGCTTTCTCTCAAAACAGCTCTCATAAAATCAGTAGCAAATCTCACCAGAAAATGTACATGAAGGTTTGCCAAATAAATCTGTTTTATTGTATGGTAAAAAATGAAACATACATTTGGTATTGCTTTAGGAGATGCAGTTTTTTTCTAGATCATTTGGAATTTTGTTACAGTGTATTAGGTTCCAAGGATAGCTAGGTCTTCATTTCTTTGCTGAGATTATTCCCCAACAAATATTTGAAAACCTCTATTCTTATACAGATGTTACAGTTAATTGGCTTGTTCCAAGATAATTTTTATAGTCACAAATATCTAACAGTGCTGCATTTTCATTGCAACTCATCTCTTTCTAGTCTAAATTTCTCATTAAATATTCCATTTAGCTTGTGATTACTACATGCAAGTCAGACATTCTTATCAGTGACATTTAAAAAAAATTCATTTCAGTCTTCCTCCATTTGCTACTACAGTGGAAGATGAAAGCTCTGGTAACATGTGCACACATGTGCACACATAGGCACACACATACCAGTACCAACTCTTGTGAGGCAAAATATGCTAAGTGCAGGCGTAACTCTATAGCTGGGTTTGCTAAGCATTTTCTGAAAAGGGGAAGGCAGTAAATAATTTAGGCTTTGTGAAGTACATGATCTCTATGCAACTCATCTCTGCTATTGTACTACAAAATCACCCATACATAATATGTAAATTAAATGATGTGTCTCTTCCTACAGAATCATATTTAGAACAAAATAGACAGTGGGCCTGATCTAGCTCAGAGGTCAATGTGTTCTGGTCTGTGGCGTGTAAATGGCTTCTTACTTCTCTGGCTCTTTTAAATTTTATTTCAGTCCTGAGTCTTCTAGTATGTGTTGTTTTGTTTTGTGTAATTTTTCACTGTTAACCCTAAAGAATTACCAGTTTCGATATATCCCTGGTAAGCTTCTGTTACATTTCCTCATTTTTCTTCTCAGGTGTAGAATTTTAAAAAGAAGTCAGTGCTAGACCAAAGGGAAAACCTACTTTCATATGAGTTGTTAGCAGAAATCATGACAACTGTCAGGGATTGCCACAGAACAATCAAGGGCTGGGATGCATCATCATTCTGTGGAGAGGGCAATGCTGATCTTTCATCAGTTAAGGGTTCTTCTTTTTGCTGAATTGCTCCACTGACACAAATAATGTTTTGCATGAAAGCAGAATCATTAATTAATGAGGACAATGGAGAGACAAACTACTATTTCAGAGATATTCAATGTGCCATGAAAGCATCATAACTGCTGATGTATGTATGAGCATAAACAGGTCTCATAACTCCCAAAATGAACCAGATGAGGAAGAATGCAACTATAAAATTCTCCTGCCACAGCAGCAATATCTCTATATCTTGGCTTCATATGAGAATATCTTAGAGTAAGGTGAACACAGAGCTTTAAGAATCTTTAAGGATAAGGAGTATAAACAGTCTGAGTGGATAAAGAAACTGTGGTGTAGATACACAATGTAATTTTATTAACATATAAAGAAGGATAGATGTAAGTTATTTGTAAAAAAATAAATAGAACTTGAAACAATATTATGTGAAATCAAGCACAAAAAGTTAAATACTATATGTTTTCTTTTATATGAGAAACACAATTATGAATGAAGAGGAAAATAAATTCATTCTTTGTGGATGGGGACAAGAGAAGGGGAGGGAGGACAATGGGGACAGAAGATTGAGATATTGTATATGTATGTGGCAATACTCCAGATGAATGTAAATTTCATGTACTGCAGACATTGGCAATAAAAAAAGAGTCTTCATCTAAGAACAGACACAATGATGCCTTATTTTACAAATGGTTCTGATGCAGCAGCTCTGTGGTTAGGTGTTTGTGGGTGACTGCTCTCTTAGTTATACTTCTTGAATTGGGACAAAATACCTGGTGTTATGGTTGATACATTGTGTCAACTTGGGGAATCTAGAGGTTTGGCTGAGTGATTCATCAGGAAGCCAGGGTGCTTAATTTGTACACATCCTGAGCTTATGGAAAAGGAGAGCATGGAGACTGTGTGAGAGCTACAGGACCCCTGGGTGAGGGTAGGCTGTTTAAAATGTAAGGGAAGGAAAAAGGTTGCTTGCAGCCATTCCTCCCTTTTGCTCTGGCTGTTTTTGCTGGGCTCTGCTGCCATGAAGTTTGCCCTCTGCCATGTGCCACTCTGCCTCTGAAGCAGCCAAGTATGGACTGAAACCTCCACAAACTGTAAGCTAAATAAACCTTTCCTTTCTTCATTTTGGGCATTGGGTATTTTGTCTCAGCAATGAAAGAAAAGTAACCAAGGCAGAATTTGGTACCAGAGGTGGGGTCGTTTCTGTGACTCTACCTGACCATGTGGTTCAAGAGCCTTTGGAAATTGCTTGTGGGAAGAGTTTGGAAAGGTCTGGAGATGTCTGGTCAGAGTTCAGAAGACCAGAAGGTTGATAGAAATCCTGACAGTGAAGGCCAGGTTCGGAAGGTTTCTGTTGGAAAGAAGGACTGCATTGGCTGTTGGACTCCAAATGACGTATGTTATGGCTTGGCAGAAAGTTTGTCTTCATTTTGCTCATGTCCAGAGTATGCCTAAGACTGAGATTAAGGGCAGCAGAGAACTGAATAATCTTGCAAAAGAAATTTCAAGACAGTTGAATATTGGGGCAGTGGCATGGCTATTGTTGGCAGCTTTTAGCCAGATCTATATTGAGAATCAAGAGCAAAGAGCCCAGCAGGATGATTTAAAATGTGAGTTTGGCCAGAAAAGAAGCTCCAGTAAAACTGTGGACTGCAAAGATAAGGCTGAGGTGATCTCTGTTGCTTTGAAGGAACAAGAGAATGGAAAAGATGGCCTGAGAGCATCACAAGCAGCAAGTCTCCACCCTTTGCAGCCTCAAAACTGTAAAGGTGAGAGACCTGGCCTTGAGAAGGAAGCTAAAGAGCACAATGCTCCAGAATGGCAGCAGCGGCCGCGCCAGGTTCCACAACAGAGGCGGCATAGAGAATTTGCTCCTCAGAATTGGATTCAGTGTGCCCAGTGATCCAGGCACTCGAACCCTATGGTCAAGAGAGAGGAAAATATGGCTACTGCTCCAGGTTGCAGCAGACCTTGGCATCATCCACATGGCCCTGGCTTTAGGTGCAAGGAAAATGCAAGAGTTCTGAGGTTAAAGAGGCTTCCACCCAGATTTCAGAAGGCCTGGGAGGCCAGGCAGTGTGCCCCAGAGAGGGCAATATGTGAGGCTGTGAGTGTGAAGCAAAAGGTGCCCTGGAGACCTCAGAAGTTTAGAAAAGGCAGGAACGTGGATCATCTAAGGAAAACTGCAAAAAGGAAGCAAAGCGAGCCTAGTAGAGAAGCTATGGGAGCTGCAACCATGAGAAGTGCCATAGGGGTGGACTCACGCAAGCTCTTTGGAGCTCATAGTGTACAACATGTTGCTTCAGATGCTGGATGTGGAATTACAAGACACAGTGTTAGCCCTGCTGGATTTTGGACTTGCTTTGGTCCCGATACTCTGTATCCCCCTGTTTGTACCTTTTGGAATGGTAATGATTATTTTTTGCCTTTAAATGTTGGAGGTGTTTAATTTTCATTTGTATGGGGGCAAAATGTTATGGTTCTAATATAAGCATGTCTTTGTATCTGGAAACTGGTTTAAAGAAATGTGTCTGGTTGCAAAGTTGACAAGGGGTGTAATGTTATGGTTGATACATTCTGTCAACTCGGAGAATCTAGAGGTCTGGCTGAGTGATTCAGCAGGAAGCCAGGGTGCTTAATTTTTACACATCCCGAGCTTGAGGAAGAAGAGAGCATGGAGACTCTGTGAGAGCTACAGGACCCCTGGGTGAGGGTAGGCTATTTACAATGTAAGGGAAGGAAAAAGGTTGCTTGCAGCCATTCCTCCCTTTTGCTCTGGTTGTTTTTCCTGGGCTCTGCTGCCTTGAACAGTTTGCCCTCTGCCATGTGCCACTCTGCCTCTGAAGCACCCAAGTATGGACTGAAACCTCCACAAACTGTAAGCTAAATAAACCTTTCCTTTCTTCATTTTGGGCGTTGGGTATTTTGTCTCAGCAATGAAAGAAAGTAACCAAGACACGTGGCATCCACAATTTAAATGAATAAAGATTAATTTTGGTTCACAGTTTGAAAAGAGACATGGCTGAGTGGGGTTGCTTATGGCGTGGTGGTAATAAGGGGAGGGAAGTAGTGGGGAAGAGATAAGCTCTTCCAGGACACGTCCCAGTGAGCCAGCTTCTCTGACCAGATCCCACCTTCAAACAAGTCAGTGACAAACTCGTCGGTGACCAGTCAGTGATAATCATCATTCCACCTCATCTAATCATCTCCCCAAATCCCCACTGTGAACACATGAAGCTTTGGGGGACATCTAAATGCAAACCGTAGCAACCATGAAGCCACCTGCTCCTCACCCCTCATATTCTAGCAAACGCAGTTGAATCTGAACAACTCACAACTCACTGTTCTCATTCCACAGCTGTTCTGTGACAGGAACTTGTTCTTCCAACTGGACTGCTTTGCACTCCATGTACTGTTTTCTAATATCGTGACTCTCTTAATTGCATCTTCATCCCTGTAATGTATCCCAGGCTTGCTTGAAGTTCCACGCTGTCCTTACATGGTAACGTTTAGGACTCAATGCCCCGCACACATACAGTCTTTCATCCAATTACCTATTTGTTCACGTTATGTAACTTCCCTTTCTCCATCCTTCACGGGCTTATTCCAACTGCTTTTCCAGGAGAACAATGGGATACCCTTCTAGGAGTACTTTCTATAGTCATCTTAATATTGCTCATGTTTTTAATAGACTTTAATAGGAAATATACTAAAGGTGTCACCTGATCCTATAATTGGGTCTTTGAATTCTAATAATTTCAACTAAAGTTAATTTTCAAACATGGCATGTAAAGAAAGTCACATTATAAATCATTATCCCTTCAAACTCTAGTACCAAAATGAAGGTGAGCTATCAAAGAAAATCTCAGATCTTTATTGATTTTTCTAACATTGAGTAACTTATTATACACCAACCCAGTTAGAAACTTGCTTTTATAGTAAATCTTGAAATGGCCTACATAATCCATTCCAACTTTACAGAAAGTTCAGGGAAAAAACAAAGAGAAGTCACATACCCCATTACATTAGTTCCCATCTGCTATAAAACAAACTGCTGACAACTTAGTAGTCTTACTAACATGCTTATTATTGTACAGTTTCTGAAAGTTAAAAAATTAAGCACAGCATTAGTGGATTCTCTGCTCAAGTCTCACTAGGACAAAGTCAATGTGTTGCTCAACTCTAAATTTCTGATATAGACACTGGAATTCTTTTCTGGATTTACAGCTTGTGGACAGAGTTTAAATCTTACCATGGACAGCAGAGGCCTCTGTGGTAATGCAAGCTCTTGGGCAGGCAGGCACCACTGGGGCCCATGAGATGCACCTCATAGTCCCTTGCGAAGTAGCACTGTATCAGCCGGATTTTGCTTCCTGTGACTGAACATCCATGAACAACAACTTCCACTAAGAAGATTCACATCCACTCACGATTGCAGACATGCCAGTCCTCTGGGGTCAGAGCAAAGCAGAAAGGACAGCGGAGGAGTCTGGGGAAGCAAGTGGCTCACCTCCCGGAAACAAGGAGTCAGAGTGGGAGGATGGTACCAGGATCGACACACCCCCAGGAAAGGTGTGATCCAGTGATCTACTTATTCCAACCCGGCTCCACCTCCTAAGTTTCCATTATTCCTCATAATGCCTTTGAATTCCTTCAGTGGAATAATCTCTAGACCAAGTGAGAACCTTCAGTATCCAGTCACTTCTCAAAAGCAAATGAGCAAACAGTCTTCAACACAATGAGCCTTTTAAGGAAACTTTTCAATGCAAGTCAAACAAGTCTCTATAGGCACCAAAACCTGCATATTTACTTCCTCTGGAGCTAGCCAGAACACTGCTTTCTGAAGTCTTATGTTGCTAATAACTGGAGAAAACGCTTTGTTTTTGAAGAGCTTATGTGTTCAGTTAGACCAAACTCAAATTATCTCCTCGTTTTAAGGTCAGCTGGCTATTAACTTTAATTACAGGAGAATATCCATCTTTGCCACGTAAAGTAAAATAACTACAGGATTAACACCTAGAGGCAAAATGTAGTCACAAAAGCATGTTGAAATTCTATTACAGCAATATATTAAAAGATATTTTACACCAATATACATTCATTTTTTGGCATATCTTTTCCCTGAGTAATCCCCTCAAACCCACCCATAGTTTCCTGTTTAAGATGTGACCCATTAAATGTTTCTAGAAGAATTTTACAAAATGTAGTGAAAACACAAGTTGAGGTTTTTCCAGTGGGCACCAAGAAGGTAGCTGGCTTGACTGTTAAAAATTGAGGGTCTTTTTAGTTTTACATGTGTTGCTTCTTGATGATGAATACACGCATGAACTATTTTTATAGCCATGGTTAACTTTTATTGGTCCAAGGCAGCAAAGACAATATACTTGACAGATATCAGTATGTGTTCATAATTGGCTCTCTCTAATCAGTGTCAGTATACTCTGCTCTCTCTGCTCAGATGTACATATTGAGTTATTTTATTTACAGGTTCTTTTAAGGCATACAAACAGATGGCTTGATTTAGAAATCTTTGTCTTAGCCAGGAAAATTAGAATCAGTCCAGATGGACCAGCAAGCTTCATTGCCAATATTGTACCTTTACCATATGGACAGGAAGATTTATGGCAAAATACACTATGTTCCACTTTATCCTTTAACACAGATAATTTTTGATTACTTGTTCATACTCATTAATTCTTGTTCTTAAGGAAGCAGACAATGGAAAATCCTATAAGTAAACTAATAAAAATAGTCATTTCAAGCTATCTAGACAGTTTATAATTAGCAAATTTCATGTTAACACTTTTTATTTCTGAAGTTTATGCAGGATAAAAGTAGTTCCCAGCCTCAGTAAAAGTGTGCCCTGAATTTTGACATATCAATTCACAGAGCAGGTACATTCATGCACATGATCTAACTTTTTTTTTTTTTTTGGCAGTACTGGGGATCAAACTCAGGACCCTGCGCTTGCCAGGCAGGCACTTATTCCACTGAGCTATATCCCCAGCCCCATGATCTACTTTTGACAGTAGCAGAGTTAGAACAGTGTGAAATCCCAGTAAATCTCCTATAACCCCTAAGAAAGTTCCCAGGGTAAATGATGAATTTCTGCAATAAGAAAGAACCAAATTGTTGCTGGGTTACAAATTCACGTTTTTCAGAAAGAAATGGATAAAATGTTGCTTTATAAAAGTAGAACCATCTCTCACCAATATTTCAGATTATAATAAATGAAAATTATTATATTTGATTATCATAAGGAATGTTCCTGTACAATTTTGTAGAAAGAAAGGCCGTTTTTCCGTTCATTGAAGATCATTTTCATTACTTCTTTGTGGAAGACCATCTGTGTCAGAAATGTGGCACAATGGTCATAAAGGAGGAAAGCTGAAGGCACTTATAACCATCTTTACATTAGGAGAAAATGTCAAGATGTGCTCCCTGCATTTGTTCATTTGAGTAACTTCAAGACAAATGATTTCAAGACCAGTGTTAACTTTTCATGGTAAGTGAAAGTAACACAATTTCAGAATTTTTGATATAGATTAATTGGACAAGTCTGTTATTTAATTTCCATAAAGATAAGATTAAAATATTATTGAAGATTTTGGTGATCCAGTATCAAACAGAAACAAGAGTGAGATGTGGTGGATAACTGTAACCAGCTACTTGCTAGGTTGGGGCAGGAAGGCTGGAAGTCTAAAGTCAGCCTGGGCACTTAGTGAGACCTTGTTTCAAAATAAAACATAAACAGAACAGGCTTTGTAGTTTCATGTTAAAGCAACCCTGTGTTTAATCTCCTGCATGACAAGACAAAACAAACATAAAACCACTTCTTCCTAAGAGTGAAGCAACTTCGTGTTCTTGAATACATAGTGTTTATTTATTTACTTATTGACTTTATTTTAAAGAGAAAAGATAACAATAAAAGAGTTTCAAAACAAGTTAGTAAAAGAGTTACAATAATTAATGCATTGCGTACTGTAAGACATAGTAGTTGCTCAGAGTACAAGATGCAGGTGTGCCTAAATGGTGTTTAAAAATGCTTATGTGGCTTTGAAATATTTAAATAAGTCCTGAATTTTGGAGGTTTCAAAAGATGTGTTTTAATTTTTAACAAAATATCCTTACACCCTTAAGCTATTTTCTTTTGCATAAATTAAATGTCATTGAACTGAACCATGTGACAAATTTTGAAAAAAAATGAGCCAATTGCAAAGGAAACAGAGCCAAAAGAAGTAAAACACATACATAAAAACTCTGTTTCACAGTGAATGACGTCTCTTAAAGAATTGTAGTAGAAATATGTTTCATATGGGTATCTTGAGCACAACAGCATCTTAAAACACATCTGTAAACATCAGACAGTGAATCACTATAATAATTTATTAATGTTGTTGGGTATATCCCATGCACTGCATTCCTGTCACCCAGAAGTTATTCATTGATTTGATTTGATAATACTGTGTCCAGATCAGAAAACTTACTTCCGGTGTAATCCAGTTATGACTTTCCCCTCAGACTTTGTCAAGAGTTGCTTTAGGAACGAGTAAGGACTTGGCTGTGATCATAGAACAAGTAGCACATGTGCTGAGAACTTCTGAAGTTTTCCTCCACGGGAAGAGAAGATGTAGAATGAAAAGCTCCCTGTCCACAATTCCTTTGCTCCTTATGTTGGACGTTGTTGTCTTGAAGAGAAGGTAGTATTCTTTAAGCCTTGGAAATCATACTGGCATTGCATGGCGATGGAGTGTGCCATCATGCGGGACTGCAAAGAGTCAGGGCTCAAAAGGTTCTGACCCTTGACCTTTTTTTATGGGGAGGGGCATTTTTAGACAAGGTCTTGCTATGCACTTCAGGCTGGCCTGGCCTTGAGCTCACTTTGTAAATGAGGCTGGCCTCAAACTCACAATTATCCTCCTGCCTCAGTCTCCCAAGTGTTGGGATTGCAGGCGTGTGCCACCATGCCCAGTTCTTTGACCTCTTTTATATGTAAAGCTTGGTGCTTTACCTCTCAACTGTGACTTAAACCATATTATGAAAGTTCTCATTGATTAAAGCTAACACTAGTAGTTATTCCTCTTAACTGATACTATTTTTTTAGACAACATTTGCTTTGAAAACTCAGAATTTCATTTACTTGAGTAGCTGATTAATTCCAATGTTTTATTCTTTCAGATCCTACTATGAAAGCGAAGCAAAATAATTTTGATTTTCATTTCTATTTTGACACTAGAAACTAAAATATTCTGCACAATTCTTCTCCACCAGGGCCTGGAGAGTTCCAAAGTCATTTTCAGTGCTGTTTCAGAGGTGAAGATTCTACTTTATTATGTCAAAGATAGGACACATAAATTTGCATTTTGTTAACAATGAGAAGAAAAGCATTTCCAAGTTCCACACATGACTTGAAGACTGCAGTCTGTTGCAAAGAAGCCCCACTCTGAGCTGGACATCAATAAATACAATATAATTACCATACTTGAAACATTCAAAACTAAAATGTACAAAGAATAGAGATAAATTCAGGTTAATCAGATCACCTTTTTTTCACCCAATAATTTTATAGAGATAAGGATTCAGGTTTGGGGTAGTAGAATTTGAGATAAGAGATAATGAACTGTTCCCTTTGCTCCTGCTTTCTATATTTATTCAGTACTCATGTGCACTGACACTCTGAGACATAAGAAAAGAAGCAAATATTACAGTAAAAACTTTGGGCTAGTCTGAGTCACTTTAAAATTATATAGCCATAATCACAAACTTTGACCTAAATGAAAATCATTTAGAGACTCTTAAAAATGATAGATGTCTAGGCATATACCCAGAATTTCCAAACCAGTAGTTCCCATGAAAGTCCCTAGAATTTGTATTTCTAATAAATTTTCAGATGGTGATGATGACGGTGATATTGATTCAGGGCCACATTTCAATTTGTAAATTTTTCTCACAAAGGACCAAGGACACAACTATTTCAGACATTGGGCCACCAAGTCTCCCATAACTTCCTAACTCTGCCACTCTAGCTCAAAAGCAGGTCACAATGCACAATAAGCAATTCTGGCTGCAGTCCAGTGAAAATCTGCTTATAATCACAAGTCCTGGGCATGGATTGCTTCCACAGCCGAAACTTGTCTCCTGCTGTAGAACAGGGTTTCCCAGCCTCAGCATGCTTCATGTCTTGGAGTGGATAACTTTTGTTGTCAGGGCAGGTTGTGCTGTACATCATAGGAAGTTTGATAATGTGCTTTTACTCTACAAACTTGGTGCCAGCAGCACCTTGTCCATTCACCCAAAATGTCTCCATACTTTTCCAGATTCCCTCAGAGGGACCAAATTGTCCCTATTTGAAAATTACGGTTACAGCAGAAGAACAAGGTCTTACAGAAAAGTAGCACATTGTGCCAGAGACACAGGGGGAGCAGGATTCCAAGGTAAGAAAAGTGTGAACAGTCTGAACAAACATTTCTTAGGCTCTCTTTGCCTTGGCTGCATGCTGGTATTCACCAAGGAACGAAACATGTTGGAGACAGTTTAGCAGCCGGTTAGATGCTGAGGGAAGCTGTCAATTTGAGAGCTGCCAAAGATATTTCAGTTATGAAGTCTGTTGCTTGCTTTTAATTAAAATCCGGCTATTGCACAAGTTATTGGTGAGATAAATACCACCAATTACCCATTTGCAGTATTATGTTTACTGATTAGTGGGTTGATAGGTAGACAGACTAATCTCCGAGAACAGGGACAAAAATAGATCCTGGCCAAGAGGTGATAACAGTTCTCTGAGAGTCCAGTGAATCCTATTCCTCTGGCAGCATCAAGAATGATGTGCAGGGTTGAGGTAAAGGGACAGTTCTCAGTGTGTGACTTTTTAGGCCAGCAACATGGACACCCCTTGGGAATTTAATAAAAATACAAATGTACGGGCTTCATCCTCTAATTTCTAAATCAGAAAAGCTGGGTTTGGGGCCCCAATATCTGTGTTTAATTTTTTTTAAAGCCATTCATGTGATTCTTATGCATTTAAAAATTTAAGAATTACTATTCTCAAAAAAAAAATCACTATTCTCATTTGCATTTGAAACCAAAAGTTTCCAACCCTCCTCCCTTTTCTTTCTCTTAAAAATCCATCAGAAAGTTACATTTTGCCAACTTGATCTCTTCTGGGCCATGCTATCTTCCACTGGTTCTTGAGCTGCCACTGCCTGATAAATCCTGAAGAACTTAAACTACAAGATGGTGAGAGACCTTTATTTATGAAGCTGAGTGAGCAAAGGAAGATAACAAGCCATATAATGGGGGTATATTTACTAGAAAAATAGAAATTAAACTAAGCCCAAACAGGTAGCTATAACAGAGCCAGAATATTGAATATAAGGCAAAAACAAAGATCAATTTTTGATAATAAGAACTCTTAAAGATAAAAGAATACATTCTCAAAACACATAGAAACAAAATATAATTTCTAAATATAGTATATTCATACAGAAATTGAAAATGAGATTGGTTGTTGTTGAAAGATCACGTGAGTCAATATATAATGGAATCATAAACAGATGCTAAATACTCACAAATACAAACAGTTATGAATGATTTAGTAGCTGGTTTATGTTGCTGACCTTGTGTAACTAGTTAGAAGTTCCACCACATGTACCCGGAAACTCTCTCAGAAGGAGTCCTCTGGCTGGCTTTAATTATTCAAAGAACTGTAATTGTGGACATCTGCTATCCAACATTTGAAAAATCTATCTACAGTGGTTGAAAAATCTGATATTATTTTTAAAGCTAAAAATAGATAACTTTTTAAAATGTTGCAATTCTCATAAATTCTGAGTATGTAAGTTTTATTCTGGAAAAATGTAAATATAAAAAAGCAAACCAGGTTAAAATTCTATCAGCAAATATTTTTAAGATCAGATAGAGATTCAAAAATATTTAGCTGTAAGTATCGATACATTTAATGAACACTAAAAGAAGATACGTATTATGCATAAAAAGTAAAAATAGCAAGAAAAACTATAGAACTGATTTTTATACAGCATTTCAAAAAAGTAATTTTCACTGCCTATAGAAAACGTCACTTTATTAAGATTGATTTTATTTTATTTCCATTACTCTCATTCTGCCTAGAATACTTATGTTGAAAATCTAGTATGGGTAGAGTTGCCTAAAATTTCCAAACTTATAATTTAAATTTATCTCAGGTAGTTTACATATCAAACTTAGTTAAACTTTTGTACAGATAATTTACTGGGCTGTAAAATGACGCTGTCTTTAAAAGCTATTTTAGTGGTAAAATTCTTTCCAGTTGCTAATCTAAGACAGAGTGCTGTCACTCTAAAAATATTTTGCCTCAGTCCTACATTTTTTCTACTGTCATCTCGGCCCGGACTATAAGTTCTAACCCTGATTAAATGCCATTTATTCCAGAAAAGTTCAGAAAACCAACTGCAGTTATGTTCTAACTTTAGAATTTGAGGAATATTTTGTGAATTAAGTACATTTCTTTACTTGGATTCTGGGTTTCCTTCATAGATATTTAAAACACAGAAAAAGTATCCATCTATTTTAGTTTTTTGAATTTAGTGAGGTGTGTTAAATGTTAAACTATTCAAATACCTTTTACAAATAAATTCTAGAGATCATACTAATCATTAACTTAGAAAACATGATATTAACAAATTAGGAGATTTTAAAATACTTCCCAATAAGCATAATTTACTATATTATGGTGCTCTCCTGCAATGGCAGACTTGGAAATAGAATCTAAATTTTTCTGGCTTGGAAATCTAGGTTCTTTCTAAGACTGTCTCAAATACCAAAAAGTTCTGTGATAGTTGAGGCTCCACTGAAACTGTTTTTGGACTATCTGATGCCAATTAGATGGCATATTACCCACATTCACATCATGCAATTATGCAATTAACATCACATCTTTTTCTCAGACTTCAGTCTGTGTAACTCAGGGATTATCTAGGGAATAGTTTTTCTAGTGGGAATTAGCCAGCGCTGTGGACATATGGTTGAGCATTTTCTCTAAAGAAGAGGGATGAAGTCCTTCTGTTTTGAATGGGATATGAGAACTTCAAAACTATCAGTTAAAAAGAAAATAAAAAATGACTGGGGAGTCATTGAAAGACATTATTCCCTGGCTATTTTTATCCATTAAATAATTAGTATTTCCTAATTGGTAAAAATGTTGAAACATTGAGTTTAATTTAATCCTTCTTTACTATTTTGTGTGAGAAATATTTTAAAAGCCATGTAAAAGAGAACAATAAAACTATGCTAGAAATACCTAAATCAAAATATTGAGGCATAAGTCCCCTTTTAGGATTTATTAGATAGTTTATGATTATGCAGGCAAACTTTACCCAGAGCTGGAAATGAACAGATTTTATCAAAGTATTAAGCCAGGGATTTAGCTCAGCACACAGAACCTGCCTGACAAGCAGGAGGTAGTGACTTTGACTCCTGGTACCAAAACAAAAATAAATCAAAATATTTTCACTCTGCTTTAAAAACTGAGAGCAATTCAACTCACATCTTCAAAAGAATGTGCTCTTTCTACACTTAAAAATTGCCACATTTACTAAGAGAGAGAAAGATACAGAAAAGACAGACAGACACAGAAAAGAATGCAAGCCAGAGAAAAGCCCCTTGGTCATCAACTTGGCCTAGACAAAAGCTGTGAATCTCATTTGAGGATATTCTATGTACTCATTACTACAAAATGAAATTGGTTCTTTAGGAAAACTGAATTGTGCTCAAAGAACTGACAACCCTATTTAATATAACGAAAAATGCTTATTAAACCAGTTGTAGTTCTCTCAAACGAGCTGAGAGGAACAGTACGATGTTTTAATGTCTCTTTGAGGTCTTAAAGAAAAAAATAAAGGATACTTATTTGTCACAGAGACAATGGGTCCTATTTTTCAACATAGCTGTAAATGAAATGAATTATGAATAACGTGTAGCCGAACGTTACACACAGCAGCTGCTGGAGAGGAAGATGCATACTTGAGAACAATTATGGTTTCGATCTCCATGTCCGCCCCAGATGTATGTGTCCAAAGTGGTACTTGGGGAAGGTGACTGCAACACGGGATGCGGTACTCATCGGTGGGTCCCCCACAGTGAGTCCAGTCACTGTGAGTGCTGCCAGCAGACAGAGCCTAACTAGAGGTGGGTCACGTGTAGGTGGACACGGGGGTGCTCCCTCCCCAAACCCTCCCTTCTCTCGGGTCCCTACGTCGGTGACATGACAGCTCTCCTCCTCGGCAGGCTCTTCCCTTGGGGAGTTTTGCATTTGAACTTGAAAGAGAAAATAAATACCTTTGCTAGCTCTGCAGTTGTAAACTTTTAAAACATCACACAAAACTAAGTATTCAATTCAAATGTCAAATAAGAAAATCCAAACGGTAAAATAGAGAATCTGAAAGGGAAAGAAACTTCTCAAAAGGAAAGAGCAACTGGGATGGAGGAAAGAAGAAAAGAAGGAAGGAAAAAAAATATGTATATATACATATATACATATATATGTGTGTATATACACACACACACACACACACACACACACACACAAGATAGCTAAGATAATCATAGTACTAATTTCTAATAGTTCACTGAAAGGAAGAATAGCGCTTATTTTGTTTCATTAATTTTGCATGCCTGTATCTGGTAGTGTGAGCAACTGCTTTGAAGATAACAATAGCCAATATAATAACCATTCTTAATTTCCTACCATTGTGTTTCAAAATTCTATATCATTTTTATTGTTTTTTCTCTTTAAAATAGAAAGAGAAAATATGTGGTTCAAATTCAAAGAAAACCAAAAGAAATATCTCATAATTTCAAACATTGTTTAAGACTTCCAGATTTGAGAGGTAAGAAAGCCACCTTAGATCTCTTACCCTTTTTTAAGGTTATTTTTTGTGAGGATTACCTTATTTGTGTGTTAATTGTAGATGTTACTCTATCCCGTATTTCTATTCCTTTTCCCAGAGGAAAAGATTAGGGTACTGCCACTGTGAAACATTTTCAATAAACCCACCAAAGAAGGCTACTTTAAGTCCTTTGAGTACTGTAATAAAGTACAAAAATTCATTTTGCAGACAGTTTTTCTGCTTAGAATTGTGACTGAAAATTGCACTAAAGTACTGAAAAGCAGCTGCATTACTGTAAAGTTTTCTCACAACAAAGATTTTCAAATGCACAACTGTATACGTTAAAGTTATCATCATACATGGAGCCATTAACTACCAGATACGAAGTATATTTAAGAATAAAATTACTGAGCACATAGTGTGTCAGAGAAATTGTGTAACCTACTAAGGTACAATAGAAATAGAATCCCTGGCCTCTATGCATTTAAAGTCAAATTGTCATATACACAACAAACTACAGTACAGAGATGGAAAGAAAGAAAGGAGGGAAGAAGGGAAGGAAGGAAGGAGAGATAAAGAGGGGGATGGAATACATATATTTAATTGTACAGGGTGTAATGCTGAAATAAAGTGAGAAAAATCGTTCCTTTTGAGGCTAACCATCTGCAAAAATTCCATGAAGTACTTGGGGTTGCAGCAGATGCACTTCATCTTTTAGAGACTTGCTAAAACATCGGACTAGTAAAGGTAGTACTTCTAGAAAATAGCCTCATGGTAGCCTTGCAAACATTGGCTTTTGTCCGAAAGAGGAATTCAAATTTGGTCTGTCACCTAGTGAGCAATCCGTAGGTACTCACTCTGTCTCCTAAGCCTCAGTTTCAAGTATAAGACAAAACTTTTTGAAAATACATCTCAGAGGGTTGTCACTGGCACTAGTGGAGATAGCAACTGTAAGACATTTGGCACAGTCTGTGTCCTGTAACAGAGCAGACCCTCAGTACATTTTCATATTATGAATGGTAGCTATTTTAAAATTATGAACAAAAACCTCTAACATAAATGCATATAACTGTTATCTTGATATTTTAATTTTAGAGTATTTTGACAATATTTTGTTCAAGTTACAACATATCAGAGGAGGATTGAGTATATCTACCAACAAAAGAAAAGATGGATTTAAGCTACTTGTCTTTATGTCAAACTTACTGATCAGCTTCTCAGTTTTAGAATAAAACACCCAACGCCCACAAAGTAAAGGAGAGGTTTATCCAGCTTGCAGCTTCAGGGAGTTCATTCATAGGTGGCTGGCTCACAGCGGAAACACCGCGGTAGAAAGCTGAGAGGGGTGGGGTGCTCAGTTCGCAGCTGCTGGGGAGCAGTGCAGGGAACCATGCCAGAAAGAAGTGGGGTGAGACCCTGGGAATAACCCCCAAGGCTGTGTCACAGTGATTCACCGACACACATCCACCCGTGTGCTTACCTGAGGCCCTGGGGAGCTCCCCATGCAATCGGTTTTGCAATCTACCTTAACCTTCACATTAAGTATTGTAAATATGTTTATCTTTTGTGTATGAAAACCACGCTGAAAATTCTGATTTAAGCTCAACTTTTCCAAACTGAAAGAATATTTTCTCAGAATAATATTTAAGTGGTTAAGTAAGATAGCTTATTTTCAAGTTTAGTGTCTTCTAAGTAACAATTTAAAACACATCTAGAACACCTTTTAATGTACTTAAAATATACCAGATCATGATATTATTCAAAGATTCATGGATGATTCAAAGATCATCTAAGAAATGTGAAATGTGTAGAACCTAATGCATAAATACAAAATGAATCTGAAGATTTTTGAGGTTTCAGTCTCACTTTTATATTATTATTAAGGAAAAAACAGATTTCAAATGTCTAGTCACAATGTTAGTCATAAAATGCTTGTTCTATCAACGCTTATTGAAGTTAACTAAATCAGATAATTTTAAGAGTTTTACTTATGTCCACAAAAGTACTGTAATTATAGTAAAAATATATGGGAAGTAATGAAACCTGAAGATAGTGATTTCATACTTTATTTTTCTGCTGTTCGCTTAATTTTCATTTATGTCTTAAATGTAATTTTTCTTGAGTTCTTTCAAGATAATTTTGTATTTACACTTCCAAAGTACATAAGATCACTCCTATCTATGGTTCTAGAAGCTTATTAACACAGTTGTCCCATCATTAAACTCTGTGCAGACGTCCTCAGTTTCTTTTCGCCCTCCGTATCTCTTTATATCCTCTCACCTTCCTTTTCAGCCGTTCTTATTTCTGCTTTATTTAATCATTGAATTCGTTTTTGTAGTGAGTTTCTGACCCTACAGCTATACTTTCCATTTAGAAACTAACTCATTTTCCTATATGCCTGTATATTTTGATAGCTTCTTGATTGTTTTATATTTTAAGAAAATATAAATTTGTAGATTTTCTATATTTCTTAAATGACTATGGAAGCTTCTGTAGTCCCTGGGTCTTAAAGTGTTACATTTGTACTTTGTTAACTTTCCACATTATAGTTTGCCTTTAAGTAAATTCGATAATCTATGCTGGTAAGTGTATTCCTCAGTGTTATTTTTGAGGAATCTTGCAGAAATAACTGGGAATCTGGAAGTTATTTTCTTTTCTGCTAGTAGCCCCATGGTACATTAACCTAAGACCACTTTAGTATCTTCGAGGGTTTGAGTTTAGGGAAGGAAATAAATATTTACCTTTTCTGTAATTCTTTTCTTCTAAAGTTCAGAATTCTTAGGACAGACGCAATTCTAGGATCAACTTCAAACCTTCTGGCAAATTTTCTGCTGCTCTGGCTCTCTGCTTCACAGCAGCTCAAGCCAGGGGTCCACCAAAGGAATCCCTGGCCTTTCAGGCCCACCATTGGTTCATCATGCGATGTTAATTATTATTTGTTTGTTTGTTTGTTTTAAAAGACAACTACATAACAGATAATGACAGCACCATATATTAGCAATAAGACTTAAAAAAAAAAAAATCCATAGGTCTTTGACCCTTAACTTTCCCAGGAAATGAATGAACCTTTCCTCTGCAAGCAGTAGTCGAGGAACCCAGCCAGCCTTGCAGGATGAGGGATTGCTGTCTTTAATGATCATCCAGGAATCTAAGCAATAGCTTCTATAAGGGCCCTAAATTGCAGGATTTGATTAGTATGTTTCTCTGACTTGTGTGTCCATGTACAGGTTAGGACTGATCAACAGAAGCAAAGAGGCTCACTAATAAGTGAAACAGGGGGCCCTCCTTCTAGTTAACTCTGCTAGAGCCTTTCCGAACCAAAGCCTCTGATCAGAGTGCGCCCCAAGCCTCTATGTTTTCCTTTGTAGAGCGTTCTTGCTCAGTTGCCTGCCTTTGAATTTTAACTCACAAGGACCAGTTCTCTTGCTAAAGCAAACTTTTAACAGTTTCTTTTTTTTTTTCCAGCTTGGTTGGTCTTCATCTATTTCTACAATTTGTTAAGATTGGAAAATTTACTGAGTTTTCTTCTTACTTTATGAAATTGAGAATTTCAGAAGTGTTTGACTCAGGCTGCAGTTCTTACATAACAGGAAGTTTTCTTAGAATTCACCATCATTTATTACACTGAAATTTGAAATCATTAACAGTTTTACTAAACTTATCCTTTTAATCAATGATTTTAAAGTAGAACATATAAGTAGAGAAGCATATCTATCTCAGAATTGTTATATCTACATGTATCTCAGGATTATTATATCTATATTGTTCTCAGAATTATTACAATTTGTATTTTCTTGTTTTCTTTCTTTTAACATTGAGATTTTATTTAGACAATGATTTTAATGCTTCTTTTGAATTTTAATTATTTTTTTATTTTATTTTATTTTATTTTGGTACTGGGAATTGAACTCATGACTTTGTGCTTGCCTGGTAGGCACCTGTGCCACTGAGTTATATTCCCAGCCTGAATTTTAATTTTTAAAATAATTCCACTTTAGCCTGATAGATGTTTGCTTGGAAAAATTTCATGGGCAGAAGCAGATCACTATTGAGTAATATTTTCCATGATGCCTCTTCCAGAATGTCTACCAGAGTAATCGCTTCCCCTCACAGGCATTCACAGGGAATTTCCTAATAAATCTATGTGGTGGTTTATAAAACATGATTGCAATATTAATTTTTTGGCTTAATATTTTAGCTAAGCAGAAAAAGACATCCTCTGAAGCAGTATCTGAGTCGGTTCTATTGCATATCAACTACTAAATCAACCTATTGAGGAAGAAGGTGGTTCTACACTGAAGTATTTGTGCTAATTACTTTTATAGGATTATAAGTTTTAAAAATATCTTCAAAGAATAAAATCTCATCATTATTTTAGGCAGCCATGTAAAAACGTGAGGGGATGTAAAGTATTTAATATCATCTTATTCCTAATGATTTTCATCCTCATTGCATTTTTATTGCAAGAATTTCACCTTTTTCATCTCATACTTTATCCGGCTGATAAGTAGAAGTGGGCCTCACTTTCACAATGATGGGAGAACACCAAAACAGCAAAACATTCAGTCCTTAGTGATAATGATAAAACAAACCTCTTTTCCCTTAGATAGCATGTTCTTTTTAACACATTTTGACCTTTGTAACTAAGTAGAGATCTTTCTATAAATTGGGATATAAAAACAAATAAATGTATAGATTTTATTAGTTTGTGAAATTATACTTTATCATTGAACAGAAACTGTACTAAAGTTTGTTAGATTTATTCATTTAAATTTGGAAAGGTAATTTTAAGCTTCAAAAGTGGACCACTGTGTCTAAAATGAGCCTAGGAAAACGGAAAGGAAAATTTTTGAGATAAGAATATTTGGCAAACATTCAAATCATTTGTAATGAGAAAAATTCCTCCTAAACTTCACTTAGTACTTTTAGAGAAAATGCTAGTGGAATATTTTTAAATTTTCTCCCTTAAATGAAAGGAGATCCTTCCTCTTTCTCTCTCTGTCTCTTTCTCTGTCTCAATTAACTAAAAAATGCATTTCATTAAGCTGTAATTTGGGATCAAGTTCCTCAGATAATAAGTAGACCTCTGGTTCCCAAAACTATTCTTTTTTTTTTTTTTTTTTTTTTTGTGGTACTGGGGATCGAACTCAGGACCCTGCGCTTGCTAGGCAAGCGCTTATTCCACTGAGCTATATCCCCAGCCCCCAAAACCATTCCTTAATGAAATTTGTATTTTACTTACCTAGGAGACGCTTAAATATTTCTCACATACAGCCTTCACAGTAGAAAGACACACAAAGCAGAGACATAAGGTAAAAGGTAACACTTACATGGACACAGAAGTAATGGTTAACACTATTAATTTAATAAAGATTTGGAATTGAAAGTAATTGAAGGAAAGTTGGCTGCAAGATAATTTGCTCTAACCCTGGAACCTGCAAATGTTACTTTATGTGGATAAAAGACTTTACCTAATGTTACTAAGGTAAGAATCTTAGTACTTATTATTATTATTATTATTATTATTATTATTATTATTATTATTGTCTTTTTGTACAGGGTCCCACTATGCAGTTCACGCTGGCCTTGAGCTCACTTTGTAGCCCAGGCTGGCCTCAAACTCTCAATGACCCTCCTGCCTCAGCCTCGCGAGTGCTGGGATTATAGGTGTGTGCCACCAAGCCTGGCTTAAGGTAAGGATCTTGAGGTTAGTAAATTGTCCTATATTCTGAGTGAACCCTAAGTGCAGTAACATGTGTTCTTCTAATAGGCAGGGAGCAGGGTATTTTTATACACAAAAGAGGAAAGAAGTTGGTAGCGTGCAAAGGCGGTAGTTACACAGCTACTAGAACTAGGAAGAGGCACCACTGAAATTGATTCTCCCTAAAACCTCCCCAAGGAGTGCATCTTTGCCAGCACGTTTTCAGCTCTGTAAACATTTTAAATACTAGGTTCTAAAGAACATGGTGTCAAAAATTATTTAAAATTACTTGCATACAAAAATAATTTTAAATTATAAGTGTATAATTATTAAAAGAATGTAGAAATTAAGTAATTCAAAAGAAATGAGCCTACTTTTATTACTGATCTCCTTGCTAGAAAACTAATATTTAAGGCTGCTTCTATTGTGATTTGCTTGTTGTTTTCTTGTCTGAGAGATGATGACATAAAATCAATGAAGTGTGTATTTTAGTTGCCAAAAGCTTAATGAGAAGGAATAAAATCTACATAGCATGAAGTTGGTCCTTTTTACAAGGAGTAGCATGTTATAAACCATGTTATATGCCTATGAAAGTAAAATATAGTTTATAAAAATAAAACAATGGAATTTTGTTTCTAAATACCTGTTTATACAGAGATAGTCAATCCAGAAGCCTAAATAAACTCTTTCTTGAAACAAACATGTAGAAAAGGTAGCTTGGTAAATTAATAATCATCTAGAAATTCAAGCCATTTTATGAGAAAGAGAACTCCTTGCCATTATTTACTGCTAACATTGAATACATTGAATTCTGGTAATTCAAGCCAAGTCTTTGCATTTAAATTTATGAGAGAAGCACAAAACAAAATAAAATCTTTTAATGTCTATTGTATTTTATTATATACTGAGGTATAATGAGGAAAACTTACAGTGACATAGACCCCCATGATCAATTATCTATATCTGGAATGGATGTAACAGTACTGAATAGAAATAAAGGTTATATTTTGATCTTTAGGGCTGTACTGCAGGATTTTAGCATGGGAAGGGAAGAAAACCATAAAGTAATCTGGCAAGTGGAGAAGGTCTGCCAAAGCACCTCACTTTTGGTACTAATTGTGAGTAAAGGCATCCTGGACACCACCATCATGTTTGATGATTTGCTAGCAGGACTCAAGGGAATTCCATCATCTTCCTATTCACAGCTTATTCCAATGGGAAGATGTAGATATGAGTGATACATGGAGCATGGTCCAACATGGAGTGAGGTCCAGGAAGATTCCATGGATAAAATTCCAATTTGCCTCTCCTTTTGATGAAAGAAAGTACTAAAAACTCCCTGGCAATGATCTGTGACAAAGCCTATAGAATACTGCCAACAAGAAAAGCACAACTGAGTCTTGGTGTCCAGAGTTTCATTGGTGTTTCATCTTTTCAACTTGGCCATCCACATGGTAGACCTCAAGGTCCCACTCACCCTTTAGATCACATTAGTACATTATCTGTTGAGACTCAGGCTAAACAACATTGCCTCAGCAGGCATAGCATTCCAAGGGGTTAGAGATGACTTTTAAGCCAAACAAGAGTAAAGACCAGCTTTTGGGGGGTAAACTTAATTTTGCTAGTCTCTTTCCTCCCTTCCTCTCTCCCTTCCTTCTTTCTTCAGTGTGTGGGGCTGGACACTGAGTCTAGGGCTTTGCACAGCCCCGACGAGTGCTCCAGCACTGGGCTCCCCCCAAAGCCTCATTGACAAATCTTTCTATTGGTTTTGATGCTCAACAGTGTCTGTGTTTTCACTATTGCAAAATAAAGTCAAATTGATGACTTTGTCTTTATCTAAACTTATGGTCTGTTTTTTCTGTTTTTGTATCAGTTCATCTGCTTACACAACTGAAAATGGAACCCTTGAATTTTAATACTATTTAGAGTGCTGAAAACCTGTTTTTAAGGCATATAAGTTCACTGTACATAGTGGATACCATACACCGTGCTAGAAGTTCATGTGGATTTTAAATAATATATTTAGGTGGAATTGGAGCCACAAATACTAAAAATACTGTTGTTTGATCACTTAATGCAATGAAATGACTGATAGTTTAATGTAAACCTAACATTGTCATTGAATCTTTTAAAACTTTAACTCTTCCTCACAGACAAAATAAATACTAGTTTAATAAAAACATGTGAAAATATATAGCTTATAGATCTAATTATTATCAGACAATGTAGAAGATATCTTTTTAAAAAATTTATTAAAATCAGCAGATAAATGGTCTAACTACAGGAGAAGTTATCTTTGTTTCTCGAGAGAGAGGCAATGTATAATTGAGTCTGTAAAAACTATTTCTAAATGAAATAATAGGCTACCACAGTTTTAACAGGATAAGTGTGCCGAATCCAAGTGTTTCATTTGAGCTGATTTGCCATAAGCATAAAGCCCAAAGGGTTGGGACAAATACAGTCAGTGGAAGTTGTTGTATTATATGTTTTGTAATTCTGAACTGAATTCTAACTTTGAGCAGTTTAGAATGATTCACAAAATATACTGTTGTTTTCATAATTAGTATTATATTAATATGATAATGATTTTCAGCAGCAGTTTTTCGAGATGTTCAAAGTCATTTCTCTCTCAATTTGAATAGTTCAAATTCTTGGGAAAAGATCCCAGTAATGACTGCTGTGTTCATTTTCCTTTGAGTTTGTGGACAAGTTTAAAAGAAAAATAATCATGTGTGTGGCTCTTTCAAATGTTAATTTTTCAGTTTTTTTTCTGAAAAGTTAATAAGTTATTTGATATATATGATGATTTATACTCAGTTAAACTAAATTTTTGGGCTAGGGATAGAGCTCAGAGGCATAAGCGCTTGCCTCACAAGCATAAGATCCCAAGTTCAAGTCCCAGTACCAAATAAAAACTTTTAATTTTTTTTATTTTATAAAGAGTAATTATTTATATTCCATTTGAATTATTCAAACTTTGAAAATATGAGAACTTCATTTACTATTCTTATCATTTAAAAATGCTTTCACTTTTCTGCTATCACTTTTGAAAACAATAAATTATAGTTATATTAATTTGCATAGCAATATTATTTCTTTCATTTTATTATTTTTGAATTGATGTTATTTGTGCAGTGTAGTGATTGATAACTTATAAAAGGTGTAGTGATCACAGGTAAGTAATTAGCATTTCTGCCTCCTTAGAAGTCATTTCTGTGAGTAGGGAAGCTCCAAACTCCTCTTTTATAGTTCTTTATAGAAGACATATTGTAGTGAACTCTGGCCAACTTTTGCTGTAGAACATTGGAATTTAGTCCTCCTTTGTAATTATACTTTGACACGTATATCCTTCCATGTTCTTTAGTGAAGACAATTTTCATTCTCCACTTCTAGAAAAACCACCTTTTTAATCTTAAACAAGTTGGTCAAAACCTGTGTTTTCTTTCCATGCCTGTGTTACTTCATTTAACATAACATACCCAAAAGCAAAAGCAATCAATTTTCCTGGGGATGTAGCTCTGGGGCACAAGCCCCTGCCTGGCAGGTGCAAGGTCCTGAGTTCAATTCGTGGTACCAAAAAAAAAAAAAACAATTTATCCCTGTCTACAGATGACATGACTATAGTTAAAGAAACCTTTGGCTCTGTCAAAAAACTATTACACCTAGTTAATAAATTCCATAAAGCTGCAAGACACAAAACAAACACAAAACTCACTATCATTTTGGTACAAAGTAACAAACTTACTGAGTCAGAAATCAAGAAAATAACCTTAATAACTACAACAATGGGGTATAAAATATCTAGAAATAAATTATTGAAGGAAATTGATGATATCTAAGATAAATATATATATATATATATATATATATATACACACACAAGATAACTAAGATAATTGTACTATTAATTCCTATTGGTTTACTGAAATCAATAGTTAAATTTTAATTGTTTGATCAATCTTGAATCACTATACATAGTATTCTGAGCAACTACTTTGAAGATAACAATAAGTAACATGACAACTATTGTTTTCTTAGGTTTTTTTATCTTTTTGAGACAGAGTGTCGCGATGCAGCTCCGGCTGGCCTTGAGCTCACTTTGTAGCACAGGCTTGTCTGGAACTCACACAATCCTCCTGCCTCAGCCTCCTGAGCGCTGAAATTATAGGCATGCTCCACCACACCTGGCTACCACAAGCACTGTTGATTTTCTATCATCTTATTTTGAAATTCTACACCATTTTTTATATTTTTTGTGTTGTTTTGCTTTTGCCTTTGTTTTTATTTTGTTTTTGTTCTTTTCTCTTTAAAAAAATCACAAAATACAATGAACATTGGAAAACACCACTGAAATAAATTTTAAAAGACACACACACAAATACAGGCATCTTAGTTTCACGGATTGGAAGAATAAAGTATCCATACTAACCAATGTGATCTATAGATTCAGTAGATTCAGTGTAATCCCTATCTAAATATCAATGCAACTATTCACAGAAAAAATATGCTAAATTTCAAAAGAAAGATGAAAGACACTTAATTCCCAAAACACAGTTGGACAAAAAGAAAAAGGATCTATCAAATTACCTACCTTCAAATGATACAACAAAGTTTTAATAAACAAAATAACAAGATACTGATATAAAAACTAATACAGAGAACAATGGAAAAGAACAGAAAACCCAAATGTAAATCTAGACATCTACAATAAAGCTGCCAAAAACACAGTGGAGAAAGAATATTTTCTTTAATAAACAGTGTTGGGAAAATTAAAATATCTGCATTAAAAAATAAAACTAGAACCCTATATTCCACCATATATAAAAACATCTCAAAATGGAGCACAAATATAAATAAAAGACATGAGGTTATGAAAGTATGAGAACAGACGTAAGAAGAGCACTGACAGGCACTGGCACAGGGCATAGCTTTTGGGATCAAGTCTCCTAAAACACAAACGACACAGCCAAACGTGGACAAACATGAGTTTATTAGACTAAGAGCTTCTTCTACACAGCAAAATATAATCAAGAGAATGAAGACAAAACCCACAGAATGGAAGAAGACATTTGGATGCTATTCATCTGATGAGGAATTAATATCCAGAATGTATAAAATTAAACATCAAGGGCTGGGGATATAGCTCAGTGGAATAAGCGCTTGCCTAGCAAGCGCAGGGTCCTGAGTTCGATCCCCAGTACCGAAAAAAAAAAAAAATTAAACATCAAAAAAGAGAAGAAAAGAAATCAGTGAAACAGATGAGAAAATGACCTAAAGAATTTTTCAAATTAAGATACATAAACAGTCAACAGATAAATGACAAACAGCTTAAAACTAGCAAGCATTAAGAACATGAAAATCAGAATCACAATGAAGCACGATTTCTCTCCAGTTGTAGTAGCTGCAATAAAAAAGACAGAATAAGAATGAGAACGATGATGATGGCAATAATGTAATGTGTGGATTTGCAGAATGGGGAAACCTCATGCGGTATTGGTGGGGAAGGACATTAGTACAGGCGTGATTGAGAAAAATACGGAGTTTCATTGTGAAACTAAAAATAAATCTTCCACAGGAGTCAAGTATCCCACTGTTGGGCCTATATTCAAAGGAAATGAATTCAGCATATCAAAGAGACACCTCCATGTCTACATTCCTTGCAGCAGTATTCACGATAGCTTTGATATGAAATCAGCGCAGACACTTAGGAGCAGGATAGAAGCAACAGATGAAAGGGTAAAGACAACATGGCATATATAAAAGAATGACGTGCGCACAGTGGAATTACAGTGAATGCTAATGTGATCACATGGACGGGACTAGCCATTATCACACTAACACTGAGCATGTGTGATAGGCTAAGCTCCAAGAATAGTACATATATTATCTCTTTTAAAAACTCATAACAAACATATACTAAGTACCATTATTATTCTCATTGTGCAGGTAATGAAATTGAAAACCAAGGGGTTCAATTAAAATTACCCATAATATTGTGGTGGTAAGTGGTGGGTACACACTCTGATCTAGAAGTATGAATTCATACAATGCTGTAAACTGCACTGCAATACCTCAGGGCTAATAATGAATTGGCCTTTTAATTGGCATACTCCTTTACTCCACAAAAGAAGAAATTTTTAAAATCTCTAACTTCTAGTTCTATTTACTGTGGAAAGCAGATTGAGAATGTAGGTAATAATAGCTCAGATTTAAATGACTGGGCTAGATTTGCACATATCCTGTCACTTAACAAGAAATTTGGTTAGATTTGGGCTTAGTTATAAACAAGATTTAAAAATCATCACCAGGTAACAGTCGGTCAAGACATTGTAAGGAAACTGGTTTTTATAAAGCACATGACTAGTACTGTTTATTTTTGGGGAAAATTTAAAAGTAATTATCCTAATTTATAATTGGGTAAATCATGACTTTGGAAGAAAAAGAGGCAACATTTTACGATCTGTCATTTCAGCCCATCAAACTAAAGTTTTGAAGTAAAACATTTTTAATTTTTTTTCCATTTCAATACTTAGATGATGGTATATAAAATTTACAATGTCTCTTTACTTCTTGATGAGCATATTTAAAGCATGTTGTCTCCTTGCATGCTCTCTTCCTTCAAATCTCAGCAGTCCTTCCTATATTCAACCTACAATTTAAATAGTTGACATAAACTTAATTGCTAGTAGCTGTAGATAGTGTCCATTATTTCTCTGATTCTCAAATCCTGTGCATTAGATTTCTAGGAATCTCACCAGAGAGTGTCAGAAAGATTCCATACTGCCAAGCTTTATTCCATCCACAGCATCTCTGTCATGTTTCTTGTAAGAATTTTGCTTAAGGCTTTCTTATGTGAAAGGGGACAATTAACCATTTAAAAGCATTATGAAAAACATTGGCTTTTAGACCCTTTGAATTGACTTGAGTAGGCATCTAACATGTGTTATTTATAATGAAAGTATGAAAACAGGGTGCAAGGGGATACTCCATTTTAAATAAGGTTACATGAAAAAGACTGTATTAATGGGCAGATACATTTCAAAAAACTGGCATTTGCTATTGCAATGACAAACAGAAAGACCAAAACAACACCCAGGATTTGGAGGCAGATTTCTTTATATCAATAGGCACTGATCTGGATCATTCCCAAAATATCAGGCTGTTAGCTCTGGTGGTCTAGGGCTTATATGAGATAACCAAGCAGGAATTGCAGAGGCAGAATGGCTTGTCAATTGGGGATAGGTCCTTACAATATCCATCATAGTGATCAGCTGTGCATCACAGTGACTGGCTGTTTCTGAGATAAAAGTAACAGGAAGTGTAACCAGAACATTTACCTGGCTGGGGGGAGTATCTTCTGCTCCCCATAAACATGGATACATATACATTCAGAAATCACAAGGGAAGCCAGCGCTGCACCCTTCACAGCCCACGCCATCTCTGTCACCTCTGCCACTGCAGCGTGCAGGGGCTACAGACAATATGCAAAGGTTGGGAATGGCAGGTTAGAATTAAAGTTAATTACCATGAAGAAACTGCACACTGGGTTGGGCCAACACTTCTGGAACCCAGGTTTAGGATGTTGCTTTATGTGCTGCTTACTTAAAAATTTTATCTCTATGTAACTTTTTTATTTATTATTGTACTGTTTTGCCAATAACAAAGTTTGGATATACTATCTTATTTGCCTCTTGCTGTCTCAATAAATATTTTGATTTTTTTTATTTTTCTTTGTGGAGATGCTTCCATTATTAAAGAAAATTTCAAGCATGGCATGGGGGTACAAGTGTGTGATCTCCCTGCCTTGGTTGAGGCAGGAGGACTGCTATAAATTTGAGACCAACCTAAACTGCATAGTGACATCTTTTTTCAAAAAGACAAAAAATATTTTAATATTTACTTAAATTTAATTCATTCAGGTATGTGTTATTCATACTCAAATATGAACCTTGATGAGTTAAGAAAAAAGATAAAGTAGCATTTTATCTATATATGTACATAGGTAGGAATTACATCTCATTTTCCAAGGGACAATGCTTTGCTTGACATATGATATATATATAAACTTAATTTCTAGGTGCTATAGCAATCTGTCTCTTTCTCTTTCTCCATATGTTGTATAGTACATGCTTACATAGTGCTTGTTTTATATATATATCACAGTTCTTGATAATATATATGTATATATATATAATAAATAACTATATATATAACGCACGCACACACACACACATATATATATATATATATATATATATATATATATGGAGAGAGAGAGTCCAAGTCCAAATTTAAAGGGTAGACCAACAAGCTAGACCAACAAGTATGTACATGTATTTACCTCAAGAATCCTGAGTAATACAATTAATATAAATAGTAAATAGTATCAGTAACTACAAATTGGGGTAGGTTCTATTGTGACTAGAAAAGTCAATATACAAAATACTAAGGTAACACTATGGTAAAAGTCAGTCTTTCGGATAAATAGGGTAATAAAGAGGGAAAATCTTTTTATCTCAACAACATATGTTGTGGCATTAACAGCATTAATATAATTATAGCGCCATATAAGGTATTCACATAGAATGCATTTCTAAGCCGTTGCCAGAGAAATAGTATTTCTTATCTTTAAAATAAAATTATTTAAGTATATTTGATATAGTAAGTATATAAGACAATATATTGTGTATACATAGTCTGTTAATTTTAGGAATAAACCATATGTGCTCTTAACCAGACCTTTTTCTAAAAGCTTTAGAGTGGGATAGCCTGTTTAATCCTTTCAGCTTTATTAAATAAATGTAACACAATAGCCCTATGAGGAGAAGGCAGGTATAAATATCAGCTCCATCTTATAGGTAAAAAAAAAAAAATGGTTTAGATATGAGTGAGTTTGGTGCCCGGTGCAGACAGGAGATTCTAAATCAGAAGGCCCATGAACTGCTAACACTGAAGTTCGTGTTTGGACCCTCCCAGCACATGCCCTGTGCCGCATGTGGTACTACAGCAGGCAGTCCATGAACTGCTGACACTGGGGTTTGTGTCTGGGCTTTGCACATGACCTGACCTCCCAGATGTCACAGAAACGGGCTGTTAGTGATCACTGACAGTACAGCCCATGTCTGGCTTCTGTGTTTGCCCTGAGTTGCCTGGAGACACAGAATCAGGTGGTCCACAAACTACTGACCCTGCACTTCATATCTGGGCTCTGCCTGCATCATGAACTGCCTGGGGACACAGGATGGAGTGGTCCATGATCACACCACCAGTGCAGCCTGTTTCTGGGTCATATCCATGAACTGCAAGGGGACAGTACCCATCTGAATCAGACAGTCTGTGATCAGCCAACATCGTGGTTCACTTCTGAGACCTGGGAGAACTAGGTAACTTCACCATCTGCTGGAAGATCCAGACTAAGCAGCACATTTCAGCAGACACTGAGGAGCAAGCCTGAACACCAGGAAAACTAGGGACATTAGTGACATTTCCTGAGCTTTCAGGGAAGAGGGAGACAGAGAGCTCTGCAAGTATCAGACATGAAAGGACAAAGGACAAAAGCACAATCTCAGAACTTCACCCTGCTCAGAACAAGTCCAGGAGACATTAACATAGGAAAACTTGGTAAATACACATCTGAAATTGCTGAAATGATTGCAATTGAAGTAAAGAAATAATACCATCAATAATACCATCAGGCCATAAAAGACATTAGATCAGAAATAATCTGTCAGACCAAAAATGAAATGACAACAATAATGAAAGAATTTCTCAGCACATCTACCGAAGACATATATCACAAATAAATGACCATAGAAAACTGATGGAAACATTAAATGAACAATATAGGAATGAATTAGAATGCATGAAACAAATTCAAAGGTATGTTGAGGAAATCAAAACTATAATTAAAAGCTGGCAAAACTGCATGAATGAAGCCAAAGATAGAATTTCCAATCTTAAAGACAGCAGCTAGTGATCGATCATGAAAGGAAGGACCTCTTAAAATCAACAAGGATCCAGGAAAAATCAATTCAACAGCTACAAAATGAGGCAACGAGAAAAAATATGACTAATAGGAGTCAATGAAACAGCAGGGGGTGACACAAATGACATAAAAAGATTATTTGCAGAAATAATAGCAGAAAATTTCTCAAGCATGGAAAATGACTCTGATGTACAGGTAAATGATGCATATAGAGATCCAACTGGTCATAACCGAAATAAAACTACATTCAAACATAATAATTAAGATCCCAAACATCCAGCAAAAGAACAAAATATTAAAAGCCACTAGAGAAAAGAAAGAGATCACCTATAAAGGATAGTTCATCAGAATCACAGCAGACTTCGCAACACAAACCATCCAATCAAGAAGAGCTTAGAGTGAAGTATTACAGGTCCTGAGACAAAACAGCTTTCAACCAATACCGATATATCTTGCAAAATTATAGTTCAAATTTAATGGAAAAAATATTTCCATGACAAAAAACAATAGAACTTTATTAGTGCCAAAACAACCCTACAAGAAGTACTAACAGATATTCTAGACAGATGAAAAAATGACCACAATTTCAAGAACAACAATAGAAAGGAGAACATCAAGCAGGAAGCATGAACTGAGTTGCTGGGCTTCAGCTCCCACCTTGAACTCCCTCTGTGAGCACCTTGAGCCTCGGCAGCCTGCACAATCACCATCTGTTCCTGACAGCAATGGGACGAATCCACGGGCTTCAGGACTCACCCCAAACTACTAATACGAGCACCAAGAGGGTCTCCATACTGCTTGCATATATGAACCTTGTATGAACCCATAACAACAAATTGGATGAAAAGCGGCAGTCTGGAGGACTTCAAGATGGTGACCAGGTAGGCAGCAGAGAGAGAAACTCCCAGAGGAATGCCACTCAGACAAAGGAATATAGGAATATAGCAACATGTGAAGGACAGAAAAGAAAGAGGTGGGTATCCTGAACTCAGGAAGGATCTGAAATGGGAACTGAAACCCTCGGAAAGACTAAGCAAAACCTCTTCTGGAGGAAAGGATTGGAGATCTGCCATGGCGGAGGCGGAGGGAGAGGAGACGGAGAAGGAGGAAGTCACTGCTCCAAACACACCTTGGCCCACGCCCTCATTCCGGCATTCGCAGCTTCAGCTTCGGAGACCCACGCTCATGGAAACTTCCTGACTTGGCCAGGGAAGAGCAGAGTTCTGAGAGCTGATCCAGGGCTGGAGAGGGGAGGGTGCAGCCAGGAAAGGAGGCAATGGTGGTTGGGAGCAGTTGTCAAACCCAGTGTGAGGATGAGAAGTTAAGACAGCCACTGGGGCAGAGTCCCCACCCCGAGGCAACCTTTCTAATCAGCTCCTGGAGAGAATCAATGCAACTAGTACACAGCCCACCACCCCCGGCTCTGCACCTGCCTCGAGGCGGTGGGCCCTGCCTCTCTGCTGGGTGAGCAGCTACCAGTGGAGAGCAGTAGGGAACCTCGGTGGTGAGCCCCAGTGGCTCCCAGGGATCTGGCCGAGGAGCAGACATGGGCTCCAGCACGGCAACCAGAAGGAGATGCAGATGGAGGTGGATCGCATGGCTCCGTGCCCTTCTCACTCCAACATCAAGCAGGAAGCATGAGCTGGGTTGCCAGGACTCAGCACCCACACTGAACTCTCTCTGGGAGCACCTTGAGACTCGGCAGATTGAGCAAGCACTGCCTGTTCCTGGCAACAATGGGACGAATCCACGGACTTCAGGACTCACTCCGAACTATTAATGTGAGCACCAAGAAGGTCTCCTTACAGCTAGCACATATGAACCTTGCATGAACCCATAGCAATGGATTAGATGAAAAGCATCAGACTGGGAGTCTGAAAAACAACAACATGCTCTATACAGCAGACCTGAGAAAAATCCTCCAACTCTATTCTAGAACTAAACTTTAGACTCAGTTCATACCCTGAACTAACACAGTGAGACGGGCCAGGGAGATTTCAAGCCCTTATACCAAGCATCGTAAGTTCGTCCAATGCCCAGCTGCAGGGGGTGGGGAACAGTAATACTGGAGATCAGGAGGAGGGAGGAGGAGAAGAAAGGGCCTCCGGCATCAAGGCAGCGGGACAGAGCCGAACCGGTCACCAAGGGCACCCCGATGGGGGTGCGTGGCCTGTGGCTGCTCTGCTGTGGGCCCCGTGGCTGCTCCGCTGAGAGCCCCGCTGAGGGCACCTCACGGACTGGACCCGCCCCACCCATAGCACGGTGATGGGATGGAGCTGGGCGGTCCGTTGTGAGCATATGTGCTTTTCCACCTCCGACCATGGCAGTTTGTATACACGCGTGTATGCTATAGTATAGTCTGAGGCAGCTATATCTCTTCCCAAGGCGAAAGTCCAGGGGTATAGATAAACCCAGGAGTACAGTTATTATCACTGGGAAGATGACTGATTGAGTGGTAGGGCAACGGAGATGAAGGAGGAGAAAAATTGAATGATCAAATGGGCCATCATCTGTGTAACTGAGTAACAAAGTTGAAGGTAACATTATGTTGGACAGCATCCAGAGCTAATTCCGTTCTATGTTTTCTATAATTTTGTATTTCCTCAATCGTTTTTGTATTAACAGAAGTGAAGATAACTTTATATTATACAGCATCCAATGCTAATTCCCTACTATCTTTTCTATAATTTGGTATTTCCTTTAATGTTTATGTGTTAACTAATGTGAAGATACCATTACATAATACAACATCCAGTGCTAATTCCCTACTATATTCTGTATAATTTTGCATTTTCGGTATCGTTTATGGCTTATTCTGGTTCATATGTCTCCATTCTTTTGTCTTTAAAATAAAATAAAAAGAAAAAAACAAGGAAAAAAAACAACAGAAAGGAGCCCTTAAGCAAAGCAAGCAATTAAACAGGTAAGAAAAGTAGGAAACCAACAGCAAGTAAATAACATGACAATGATAAGCGAACACATATCAGTTATAACCATAAATGTAAATGGCCTCACTTCACCAGTCAGAAGAAGCAGACTGGCAGAGTGGATTAAGAAACAAATCCAATGATATGCTGTATACAGGAAACACATTTTACTGAAAAGGAAATCCACAGACTGAAAGTCAAAGGATGGAAAACAATTCTTCATGCAACAGGAACGCAGGAAAAAGCAGGTGTAGGTATTATATTTACAAACTACATAAACTTCAAACTGAAAACAAAAAAGATAAAGAAGGTCACTACATACTTGTTAGAGGAAAACTGCAAGAAAATGAGATAACAACATAAACATGTATGCACCAAATATTGGAGCACCAAAGTATATATAAAACAAATATTAACAGACATGAAAACTCAAACAATCAATAACTATTGCAATAAGGTACCTCAACATCCCTTTGACAAAAGACGATAAGTAAACTGGACAAAAACTCAGCAAGGAAATAACAGATCTGAACCAAATCTGTGAAAAAATGGATTTAGTAGATGTATACAGACTGTTCCACCCCACATACCAAAATACACATTTTTCTCAGCTGCACATGGGACTTTCTCTAAAATAAACCACATTCTAGCCTATAGAGAATACCTAACTAAATACAAAAGAACTGAAATTATCCCATGCATATTATCTGACCACAGTGTAATGGAATTGGAAATTAATGACAAAAGGAACTCCAAAAACTCCACAAATACTTGCAAATTAAATAATAATCTCCTGAGCAACCAATTGGTCACAGAGAAATTAAAGAAGAAATTTAAAAATACTGACAAACAAACTAACATGTAGATACAACACAATGGAATTTGTGGGATGCAATAAAAGCAGTCCTCACAGGAAATTTTATAGTGGTTATCTCACACATAAGGAAAACAAAAAGAGAATAAATAAATATCTTAATGCTGTACCTCAAACTTTTAGAAGAAGAAGAACAAGTCACACCCAAAGCCCAAAGAAGTGGGGAGATTATAAAGATCATGGAAAAAATTAATGCAATTGAGACAAAGAAAACACTATAAAAAATACATGAATCAAAGAGTTGGTTCTTTGAAAGAATAAACAAAATTGATAAACCCTAGCCAACCTTATCAAAAAAAGAAAGGAAAAACTCAAATTCATGTAATAAAGAATGAAAAGGATGAAATTATTACAAATTCTACAGAAATTCAGATCATTTATACCTACTTTGAAAATCTTTCTCCCATAGGAAAAAAAAACTCAGAGGAAATAGATTCCTAATTATGTATGCATTACCTAGGTTGAGTCAAGAAGATATAAATATCCTGAACAACCCAATATCAATTAATGAGGTTGACAATATGATTAAAAACTTACCAACAAAGAAAAGCTTAGGACCTGATGGATTCGGCAGAATTTTAAAAGAAATTCAGAGAAGACTTAATACCAACATTTCTCGACCTCTTCAATGAAATTGAAAAGGAAGCAATTCTCCCTAACTCATTTTTGGAGACAAGTATTATACTGATACCCAAACCAGAGAAAGACCTAACCAAGAAAGAGAACTACAGACCAATCTCCCTTATGAACATAGAAGCAAAGATAATAAAATACTAGAAAACAGAATGTACCAAATCATCAAGAAAATCATACCATGATTGAATTGGATTCATTGCAGGAATGCAAAGATAGTTCAATATTTTCAAATCAATAAATGTTACACAACATATCAACAGAGCTAGAGAGAAAAAAACACATGGTCATCTCAATAGATACAGAAAAAGCTTTTTGCAAAGTCCAACATGCATTCATGATAAAAACCATACAGAATAGCAATTGGTTTTATCTCAGTCTGATCAAAGTCATCTATGTCAAACCAACAGCCAAAATCATACTAAATGGACAAAAAATAAAACCTTTCACTTTGAAATCAGGAGCAAGAAAAAGATGTCCACTGTCACCATTCCTATTCAACATAGGTCTGGAAGCATTAGCCAGGGTAATTAGAGAAGGCAGAGAAATAAAAAGAATAAGGATAGGAAAGGAAGAAGTGAAAATATCACTATTTGCAGATGACATGATACTATACATGGAGGACCCCAAAAACTCCACCAGAAGATTTGAATTAATCGACAAATTCAGTAGTGTAGGTGTATACAAAGTCAACACTCAAAAATTAATAGCACTCCTATACACAAACAACAAACAGACTGAGACAGAAATTAAAGAAACCATGACTTTCACAATAGCATCCAAGTAATAGCAATAATTAGGAATCAATCTAACAAAAGAAGTAAAAGAATGAAAATTACAGTGCTCTGAAAATAGTGGTCAAATAGGATTTCAATAAATTAAAAAATATGCCTTGCTCATGTATGGGAAGAACCAACAGTGTGTAAATGGCCATACTACAAAAATTATTATACAGATTCCATATAATTCCCATTAAACTGCCATTAGCATACTTCACAGATCTAGAGAAAATTTTCCTAAAATTCATCTGCAACCATAAGAGACCAAGAATAGCAAAAGCAATCCTGGGCAATAAGGACAAGCCAGGTGGAATCACAATCCTTGACCTGAAATTATACTAAAAAGCTACTGTAAAAAAATCAACAAGATACTGGCTAAAAAACAGACCTGAGGATCGATGGAACAGACTGGAAGAAACAGCCACAGCCACAAACACACTCAGCCTCCTTTTCTTTAACAAAGGGGCCAAACAAGCTCACTGGAAGAAATACAGCTTCCTTAATAAATGGTGCTGGAAAAATTGGCTTGCCACTTGCAGAAGACGGAAAATAGACCCAACTATCACCATGCACCAAACTCAAGTCAAAATGGATCACAGATCTCAATATTAAAACAGAAACACTAAATATATTGGAAGAGAAAGTGGGTAAAATCTTGAAGACATAGGTGTAGGCAGAAAGTTCCTGAACAAAAACAAAACTGCATGGCAAATATTTCAAAAAATCAACAACTGAGATATCATAGTGGTGAAAAGTTTTTGCACATCTAAGGAAATTACCAGCAGAGTAAAAAGAAAACATACAAATTGGGAAAAATATTAGCTGGCTGTCCCTCAGACAAAGGTCTTCTATCTAGAACATATAAAAAATTTAAAAACATCAACCTCCAAAATTTCAAAGAGCCAATCTAGAAATGGGCATCTGAGAATACACACTTCTCAGATACCAGGACAAAGATCCTCCCTGATAGAGAGCTCCAGCTCGAGACAGGCTCGGTGCGCGCAAGTGCCGGGACTGTGGCCGCGAAGTTCAAACTGAACGTGTTACTTTGCGCTGCCCGGGCCACGGTGGGACGTCCCAACATGCCGGTGGGAGACGCGGGCGGGCCCATAGCACTGGGCACCTGGGGTGCTCGGCGCAGGGCGCAGGCGGCAGCTCGACACGGTCTGCGTGCTTCGAGGGTGCCCGCGGGGAGCCAGACCCTCCCGCCTCCCGACCCTGCGCTGCTCACCCGCGGCTGCAGCCAGAAATTGGCTTTTTGGCAGCTGCAGCGTGGGGCAGACTCTGAGCCTGCACTACTCGGGCAGGCTGCACTAATCTGGGTTGCGGACCAGGGTCCCGCTCTGGTCCCCATCCCCACTGCCAGCGCTGCGGCTGCGATCGGCAACCCCTGCAAGAGTGCCGAGGAGACAGAGAAGCACCAGAGAGCAGCGGATTGCGGGCGAAGCACGAAATATTAGCATTTTGGTACCTTCCTGCCTGCACGGATTCCGAGACAGGTGAGCTGATTGCTCGCCACAACCGACCAGATCACTGAGTGGGGGAGGAGCTTGGTCCCCATGCCTGCAGGGACCACTGGGCGGGCGGGGGAGCTGTTTACACACCCCGGCCAGGTCTCTGAGTAGGGAGCAGCTCAGCCCACAAAGCAGTATCTCAGAAGCCTTTTGAGCGGAACTCTTAGCAGAAAGATTAAGTAAGGGACATTCCCCCGAAGAGAAGGACCCATTGGAGAAGCCTTTGCAATGGACCTTTGCCTGGTGAACTGCCTGGGTAATTTATAGCTCAATAGTTTGAATCTGATATCCAAAAACGGGAAGACAGAAGAACAAAACAGAGTCTCAGAACTCGTCCCCACCCAGAACAAGTCCTGGATGCGAGGATATAGGGGAACCAAGAAGCCACATACCTGCAAGTTCTGAAACGATTGCATTCGAAATAAAGAAACATCTCCAACAGGCTGTAGAAGAGCTTAAAGCAGAAATAAGCCACATACCTGCAATTTACGAAACAATTATGTCCGAAGTAACGAAACAACTCCATCAGGCCATAGAAGAGATTAAAGCAGAAATTAGTTACATACCTGCAATCTCAGAAACGATCACATCCAAAGTAAAGAAACAACTCCGTCAGGCCACAAAAGAGATTAAAGTAGAAATATTCTCTCACACAAAAAATGAACTGAAAACCATAATGGAAGAAATGTTCCACACACACAGAGAAGAAATAGATAAAAGAATAGAAGAAAATAGGAAACAAATGGAAATGATACAAGAGCAATTTAGGAATGAATTACCACGAATGAAACAGATCGAAAGAGATTGCCAGGAATTGAAAACTTCATTGAAAGCTTGCAAAACCGCTTAAATGAAGCCAAAGATAGAATTTCAAATCTTGAAGACAACATGGCAGCTAATGAGCATGAAAGGAAGGATCTCATAAAGTCATCAAGGATCCAAGAAAAATCAATGCAACAGCTGCAAGGTGAGGCAAAAAGAAATAATATTTGAGATATAGGTGTTAGTGAAACAGCAGGAGATAACATAAATTATATAAAAAGAATATTTGCTGAAATAATAGCAGAAAATTTCCCAAACATGGTAAAAGATACTGAAGTACATTTAATTGAGGCATATAGAACCCCAACGAGTCATAATACAAAAACAAACCACACACAGACATATAATAGTCAACAACCCAGACATCCAGCAAAAGAACACAATATTAAAAGCTGCTAGAGAAAAGAAACAGATCACCTATAAAGGAAAGCCCATCAGAATCACAGCAGACTTCTCAACAGAAACCATTAAATCAAGAAGAGCTTGGAGTGAGGTATTACAGATTCTGAGACAAAATAAATTTCAACCCAGACTGATGTATCCTGCAAAACTATCCTTAAAATACAACGGAGAAATAAAATATTTCCACGACAAACAACAACTGAAGAACTTCATGAGTGCCAAACCAGCATTGCAAAAAGCACTGAAAGATATTCTAGGCAGACAAAAAAGTGACCACAATCCCAAGAACAATAGAAATAAACCCTCAAACAGAACAAGTAAACATTCAGCAAAAGGAAGAAAACAAGTAAATAACATGATTAGAATAAGCCAACATATAACCATTATAACCATTAATGTAAATGGCCTCAATACATCAGTCAAAAGGAAAAGATTGGCAGAGTGGATTAAGTAACACAATCCAACGATATGCTGTATACAGGAAACACATTTTACTCAAAAGGGAATCCACAGGCTGAAAGTTAAAGGTTGGAAAACAATTCTCCATGCAACAGGACCCCAGAAAAAAACAGGGATATCAATTATGTTTGCAGACAATGTAAACTTCAAACCAAAAACAATCAAAAGAGGTAAAGAAGGCCATTACATACTAGCTAGGGGAAAGCTGCAAGAGGAAGAGGTAACAATCCTAAACATGTATGCACCAAACAATGGAGCACCAAACTTTACAAGTCAAATCTTAACAGATGTGAAAAATCAAATAACTAATAACACTATTGTAATACGGGACCTAAACACCCCTCTGACGCAAAGAGACAGGTCAGCTGGACAGAAACTCAGCAAAGAAATAACAGACCTGAACCAAAAGTGTGAACAAATGGACTTAGTAGATGTATACAGAGTGCTCCACCCCACAACATCAGAATACACACTTTTCTCAGCTGCACATGGGTCTTTCTCTAAAATTGACCACATTCTAGCCCATAAAGCATATTTACTTAAATGCAAAAGAATTGAAGTTATCCCATGCATATTATCTGACCACAGTGCAATGAAATTGGAAATTAATGACAAAGAGAACTCCAAAAACTGCATAAACACTTGGAAATTAGACAACAACCTCGTGAACAACCAATGGGTCACACAAGAAGTTAAAGAAGAAATTTAAAAATAACTACAAATAAATGAAAATGCAAGTGAAACCTACCAGAATCTGTGGGATGTAATGAAAGCAATCCTCAGAGGGAAATTTATAGCAATGAACTCATATAAAAAGAAAACAGAAAGCGAGCAAATAAATAGCCTAATGCTACACCACAAACTCTTAGAAAAAGAGCAACAAGCCAAACCAAAAGCCCAAAGAATTTAGAAGATTATAAAACTCAGGGCAGCAATTAAAGCAATTGAGATGAAGAAAACTCTACAAAAAATAAGTGAATCAAAGAGTTGGTTCTTCGAAAGAATAAATAAATTGATAAACCCCTAGCCAACCTTATCAAAAAAACAAGGGAAAAATCTCAAATTCATGCAATAAGGAATGAAAAGGATGAAGTCACTACAGATCCCACAGAAATCCCAAAGATCATTAATACCTACTTTGAAAAGCTTTACTCCCATAGGATAGAAAATTCAGAAGAAATGAACAGATTCCTAGAAAGGTACAAACTACCAAAATTGAATCAGGAAGACGTAAAAATCCTGAACAACCCAATATCAATTAATGACATTGAAAACGTCATTAAAAACTTACCAAAAAAGAAAAGCCCAGGCCCTGATGGATTCACAGCAGAATTCTATAAAACATTTAGAGAAGATCTAATGCCAACACTCCTCAAACTCTTCAATGAAATCGAAAATGAAGCAACTCTCCCTAACACATTTCTGGAGGCAAGTATTATATTGATACCAAAACCAGAGAAAGACCCAATCAAGAAAGAGAACTATAGGCCAATCTCTCTAATGAACATAGATGCAAAGATACTCAACGAAATACTAGCAAATAGATTACAGTGAATCATAAGGAAAATTATACACCACGACCAGGTAGGATTCATCCCAGGAATGCAGGGATGGTTCAAAATTCGCAAATCAATTAATGTAATACACATATGAATACAGCCAAAGACAAAAACCACGTGATCATCTCAATAGATGCAGAAAGGGCTTTCGACAAAGTCCAATATGCATTCATGTTAAAAACCTTAGAAAAAGTAGGAATAGATGGTCTCTACCTCAATCTGATCAAAGCCATCTACAAGAAACCAACAGCCAACATCATACTAAATGGACAAAAACTGAAAACTTTCACTTTAAAGTCACAAACAAAACAAGGATGTCCATTATCACCACTCCTATTCAACATAGTTCTGGAAGCCAGAGCAATTAGACAAGAGAGAGAAATAAAAGGAAAAAGGATAAGAAAGTAAGAAGTCAAGCTATCAGTATTTACAGATGACATGATACTATACATGGAGGACCCCAAAAACTCCACAAGAAAACTCCTGGAATTAATTGACAAATTCAGCAGCGTAGCTGGATACAAAGTCAATGCCCAAAAATCAATAACATTCCTATACACGAACAACAAACAGACTGAGAGAGAAATTGAGGAAACCGTACCTTTTACAATAGCAACCAAGAAATTGAAATACTTAGGAATCAATCTAACAAAGAATGTGAAAGATTTATTCAGTGAAAACTACAGTACTCTGAAAAAAGTGATCGAAGAGGACTTCAATAAATGGAAAAACATACCGTGCTCATGGTTAGGAAGAACTAGCATTGTGAAAATGGCCATATTACCAAAACTGTTGTACAGATTCAAAGTAATTCCCATTAAACTACCATTAGCATACCTCATGGATCTAGAGAAAACATGCCTTAAATTCATCTGGAACCAGAAGAGACCCAAATAGCAAAAGCAATCCTGGGCAATAAGGACAAGCCAGGTGGAATCACAATCCCTGACCTGAAATTATACTACAAAGCTACTGTAATAAAATCAACCTGGTACTGGCTAAATAACAGACCTGAGGATCAATGGAACAGACTGGTAGATGCAACCATAATGAAAAACCCGCTCAGCAACCTAATATTTGACAAAGGGTTCAACCAAACTCACTGGAAAAAAAGATGGCTTGTTTAATAAATGGTGCTGGAAAAACTGGCTTACCTCTTGCCGAAAACTGAAAATAGACCCAAGTCTATCACCATGCACCAAACTCAGGTCAAAATGGATCACAGATCTCAACATTAAAACAGAAACTCTAAATCTATTGGAAGAGAAAGTAGGTAAAAATCTTGAAGACATAGGAGTAGGCAGAGAGTTCATGAACAAAAATGAAACTGCAAGGGAAACACTTCAAAGAAT
>PVLD010010780.1:0-17682 GCA_004027595.1 Dinomys branickii | reverse complement strand
CCCTACGGTAAAGTTTTTGTACATCTAAAGAATTCACCAGCAAAGTAAAAAGAAAACCCACAAATTTGGAAAAATTCCTAGCTGGCTGTCCCTCAGACAAAGGACTGCTATCTAGAACATACAAAGAATTAAAAAACATGTACCTGTCCAAATTCAAAGACCCAATCCAGAAATGGGCATCTGAGATGAACACACACTTCTCAGATAAAGAAATACAAATGGCAAATAAATATATGAGAAAATGTTCCACATCTTTAGTCATTCGAAAATGCAAATAAAAACAACATTGAGATTTCATCTCACCCCAGTAAGACTGGCCAGTATCAAAAAATCATCCGATAACAAATGCTGGCGAGGCTGTGGAGAAATAGGGACTCTATTACACTGCTGGTGGGAATGCAGACTGGTGCAACCACTGTGGAGAGCAGTTTGGAGATTTCTCAGCAAACTAGGTCTAGAGGTTCCATTCAAACCAGCTATTCCCCTTCTGGGTATTTTCCCAGAAGATCTGAAAGCGTCATATCACTCTGATATATGTGCACCCATGTTTGTAGCAGCACAATTTGTAATAGCTAAATTGTGGAAGCAACCCAAGTGTCCATCCACAGGAGACTAGATTAAAAAACTATGGCATTTTTATATAATGGAGTATTATTCAGCTATAAAGAGGGATAGATTTGGCACCTTTGTAGACAAATGGTCACAATTGGGCACCATATTCATAAGTGAAATAAATCAGAGGTACATGAGCAGTCAACGTATTGTATCACTGGTGTAAGAACCTGAGGGTGGGAATATAAACTAAGAGACATGAAGAAAATCTGTTCAAAAGCAAAGAACAGATGGGACGAGGGAAAGGAGAAAATGAAGAGGCAAATATGTATGTATGTATGTAAGTATATACATATGTCCTGGATGGCTAACATGATTCTATTATTGTATTATGTCACTTAATTGTAAGGAATAGTTGATGACTGGTTGTTTGATCAGTCTTGTATGTCTATATGTGCACCTGTGTTTATAGCAGCACAATTTGTAATAGGTAAATCGTGGAGGGAACCCAATGTCCATCCACTGAGGAATGGATAAAAATTTTTGATATTTTTATATAGTGGACTATCACTCAGCTATAAAGAAAGATAAACTTGAGGCCTTTACAAGTAAATGGTTACAACTAGAGATCATATTCCTAAGTGAAATAAATCAGACTTGCAGGTGTAAGCAATGTAGTGTCTCAGTAGTGTAAGAACCCAAAAAAGTGAATAAAAATTAGGAGCTATGGTAGACATTTTGAAATGAAAGGAAACTACTCAATAGTAAAGAGCAACTGGGATGAGGGAAAGAGAAAAGAAAGAAGGAGAAATTATTTATGTATGTGTATACAAGATAGCTAATGTAGTTGTACTACTGATTCGTATCATTTTACTGAAAGGAACAGTTAATAATTAATTATTTGATCAATCTTGCATATCTGTTTTTGTTTTCCTGAGAAACTGCTTTGAATATACCAATATGTAATACAACAACCATTGTTAATTTCCTATCTCTTTGTCTGCAATTCAGAATTACTTGCATTATTCTTATGCTATTTTGTAAATGGATGTCTGTTAATATGTTCTCATTCTTTTATTTTGAAAATAAATTTTGAAAAAATAAAAAATATATATGTGAGTTCATACAGTCATTAAGTTGCTGGCTAATATTCAAACTAGCCTAATAAATGTTTAACCCAAGAGTCCTGCTTTTTACCAGTGTTCTACTAGGCATTTCCCAAATTTTAGAAAAGATGCCTGTTATGCTCAAAACATCTTTTTCCTTTTCACTTCTGCTTTTACATTTGGTTTTGCAAGACTTGAATAAGTCCTTCAATTTATCATAAATTCTCTTATTTTATCCTCCCCTCCCCCAGAAGTACTAAGTTATAAACAAGGAAGTACTCCAGACTGACACTATTATTTCTGGAAAAAGAATGAAACATGAAGCATTTCACAAGCCATCAAATGTTAACTACTCAGGTGTACAGACTTACTTTATTACCTGGGCAGCTTTTCTTATGGTGCCAAAGGAACTATTAGCTTTACATGAACGTTCCCATTTACTACCCAGTGATGACAATTACCCTTCTCCTCCTCTTTCATAGACTTTTAATCTGTAAACTAGGAATGCTGTCAGCCAAATTTGTAGATATCCTTATTTCAGGCAAGAGTATTAAATCCAGGGATTATGTTGAGCATTGAATATGCCAGGAAACCAAGCCCATGACATAGAAAGTAAATAACACAGGAAGGCGCCCAACAGGCCAGGCCAGTGATGGTTGCCAAGGAATGGCTGCCTGGTCAGCGGCAGTGGGCCAGCTTCCTAGGCCTGGGTTTGGATTAAATGATTGAACTGAGGGCTGGAAGTGCTCCCTGGGATTTCAGCTGAACGCAGTGCCCACAAGAGATTCTCACAGACTAGAGCAGCTGCTGCTTCTGCTACAACCTGGTTGTCAACAATACACTGGCTGAATTCACTTCAAATTTCTCACTTCCTAATTAACACTATAAAAAATAACATTTTTATACCAGGTTTCATCAAAACATTGCTGAACTACATTATTTCTTCCTTGTTTGTGTCACTTTATGTATTCCTGATAATTTCTCACTGTGATCCTCTCAGTAGCTGCTCTCCATCCACCTTGGAACAGAGGTGAGTCCAATTCCTTCCAGGCTGCCTTTTCCACAGCCCCTCTGGATGGATGCATCCCAGGCTCTTTTTAGATCACTGCCCCCAACTCCCGGCACCTGTAGCCTGCATGGCTTCACGGAGAGGAGCACTTTCCTTCGCGGCTTTCCAGCTCTATGACTGTATGGAGGGGTAAGGATAGCACAGCCTCTGGGCTGCTTTTCCTTCCTAAGTTCCTTCCTCTGTTCCATTTCCTGCTACCCTTCCCTTGCTCTAAAACATCGTTACAGACATGTAGTACATGATGACACAGTGCTTGGCATATTCAAATTGATAGTGTCTATCTTGCCTCATTTCTGGTTTCAATTTAAATCTATTAAAATTTTGTTGCTCGTTCCACTGTAGAGATGAGGAAAGGAGACTCAAAAGGTTAACGGACATGTTCAAATACACACAGTTGGTGGTAGGGTGTCATCCTGTACATGCTATGGTGGTATTTGATCACTTCCCTCCTGCCCCTAATTGCTTTACACAGTCTCTCTCCCAAAGTATGAGTAACAGGTTCTGGGCCAGGGATATGGCTCAGTGGCACAGCGCCTTGCTTGGCAAGCGTAAGGTCCTGAGTTAGATTCCCAGTATCAAAAAAAAAAAAAAAAGAAAAAGAAAAAGAAAGAAAGAAAAAGAAAGAAAGAAAGAAAGAAAGAAAGAAAGAAAGAAAGAAAGAAAGAAAGAAAGAGAAACACATCCTGCATATCCTTCTATGCTTAATCAGCAGTCATGGCACATATGATCAAAAAAAATCTGTAATCCCATTCTTAAAATACCATTGTATAGGAGAAGAAGTAATCCCTAGAAACTAATGACCACAAATTTTAGTTGCAAATGACTCACCAAACAGGAGCGATCTCAGAGGTTGTTTTAGTTATTTTTCATCACTGAGACATAATACTTGACAATTACAACATGAAGAAGAAAGATGTATTTTACCTCAGTTTACAGAGGTTTCAGTCCACAATTAGGTGGCTCCATGGTAGGGCTGAACAGCAGAGAACAAGCAGCTCTTGGTGAGGCTGCAGGAAGCAAAGGGTATGGAAGTTCTACCATACTCCATCTCCTAAAAAGAAGTTAGCTATCAGATTAAATAATGCTTAGTTATTGCAGGTTCGGCAGGCCCACAATCTCTCAAGTGAGTGGACAGTAAAGGCTTAAATAAATGAGACAATTGAAATGATTTCAGGGCTCCTGAAGGGTATAACTCTCTCATATCTTTGACATTTTCTGGGTTTGGACCAAGACTTCTCTGGGCAGCCCATATTTATTTGGTTTACAACCAAAGCAGTGGGATAGTGAAGAAAATGCAGGAATCTGGGCAGGGCCTGGGAAACTATTTAAGGACTCAGATCTAAGTAAAACATTATGTTAACTGAGGAGAACTAGGTTATCTTCAGAAAGGCCTTCACTGCAGGAGTGAGATGCCTACAGCTATAGTCTCCTTTAAGTTAATTAGGATTGGAGCCAAAAGTCTTCAACTGTGTCCTTATCTTGTCTTTTGAGGTGAAACAGCTTCACAGGCCAATACAGGCCGCAGGGTGACTCTCAAGGGTTTACTTACTATGAGTCCACCGCCCATCTTCAGGCAAGGTACCTGAGTTTCAGACAACTCACAAGTAAACACTGAAAGCCCATTGCTTAGTATTAAATCCTGCTTAGAGCCACTTTGTAGTGATCTTCATCAATTCTTCCTTTTTTGTTTTTGTAATTGCAGCAATTGAAACTTGACTAGTCTTGTTAGAACAGAAGTAAAAGGCACAAATATGTTAATATAATCAGTCCATTGTAGAATTCATGACATGTCTGTTGGCAGCAGACTTCAATACAGATTTGAAGATCTCTTCTCTCTAAGGCCCCATGTTCCAGTATGGCATCCATGATGATGTTTTATGACCTGCTGACACAAACATATCCTCATCACTATGATACTAACTGTACTTGGCCACTTTATCTATCTATCTACCTACCTATCTATTTGGATGTCCTTTTTTGTCTGTTAGTCCTATCTAATTGCCTGTAATACTTGTAACTGACTTACCAGTCTATAGTATTTTTCTTTGAAGAGCTATTCCTAACTGCTCTTAGGGAAGACAGGGCATAGTTTTCATCTTAACTACTTCAAGCTGAGAAGGATTGATGTAAAGGGAGACCATAGTCAGGTCCCTCTCCAGACAGCCAAACCTAGTGGCCCCAGATAGAACTCCTGCTGTAGTTTATCAGTTATGAATTCTCTTCATGAGGTAGATCCTGGTAAAGGGAATCTAGCATATTTTCTGTTGGTTTTATCTATGTAGTCATTTGGAGTTTGGCAGTGTCTAGGCAAAAATAAACCAAATTTTGGAGAATTTAGTATTACTCTGGCATTGTTTATATATCTTGTAGTTATACTTTTCTGCTGGATGTTCAAGACCAAGTTAAAGTGAGACCTGTATTAATTAAAATTAATTTCTTGGATTCACCTTGGAACCCTGTATGTTCTACCATCAGCATCAGCCGTTTGGGGAAGTCACAGCCAATGCTTGAACAAATTGCTTTCTGTGAAATTTTGGGAGACTTTTCTGGTGACGCTCCTTGGACACACTATACACCAAAAATCTCTTTCCTCTGTGGTCCCATAATCTTCTTGATCAGAAGATCAGGGACTCAACCAAGTTATATGATGTTATAGCAGAGGTTCTCTTATATCCTGGGTCCTATTTGATCTTGGAGTGCATTGACCAAAATATTGGTATCTTCTTAGTCCAATTTCTCTAAATTTGCTCTCAAAACCTCAGCTGTTAAACATCCAGCAGACAAGATTAATGACATTACATTATAATGAGAGCAGTGAACTTAATTATTAAAATTTTATCTGAAGGGGCTGGGGATACAGCTCAGTGGAATAAGTGCTTGCCTTGCAAGCAAGGTCCTGAGTTTGATCGCCAGTCCTGCAAATAAATACATAAATAAATAAAATAAAATTTTATCTGAGTATTTGGTACCTTGAAATGTAAAGTATTGCCAGAGACCTATTATTTCTTAACAATCATGGATATTCTAGTAGTTGAATCCCTGTAGAGTGTTAACAGACAACAGTTATATAGTTTTACAAAGAAAATTTGATATCAAAAGCCATATATAACATTGTAATATAACAAGTACAATGACATTTATGAAACATTTAAATGTAACATTTAAACACATTTAAATCACATTTAAATATTGGAATAGATTAGCCCTTTTAGTCAATCATCCCTCCCTAATACATAAGAAGCTTTTATCTAATTTGTTGTCCTGTAATAGGATGTCATTGAAGAAATTTGTAACATTGTCTGGGCTGTTGAATATCTAAGCATCTCTAAACGTAGTGGCAGATACATAGCATATACAAAGCATATACACTCATCAGTTAGCTATGAACTCATTACTGGACTAATTCATTGATCCATTCTGGTCTACCTGGGTTCATAACAAGGTCCAGATTTATTTTCCAGGAAAATGGCAAAAATGTCTTACATATTTCAACCATTTGTGCCTTAACACTATTAGACAAAACAGATTTATTTTCCAGGAAAATGGCAAAAATGTCTTACATATTTCAACCATTTGTGCCTTAACACTATTAGACAAAATTGTATTCCACAGTTTTTAATTTTTCTTCTTAAGTGTGTGATAATGAAGAAACATACTGAAAAACACTGACTGAGAAGAAGTTGCTGTATTGGTTAAAAAAACTAAGGAGAATATTTAGAATTATTTTTTTCTCTAAAAATGATGCAATAAGAATACAATTGCTAGATGTCCTGAAATAAACCTCAGAACTTGGCTCACTCTGAAGGTGTTTATCAAGTACCAAATAGGTGTTATGGTGCCTAGTATTCTGGCTAGCACTTCATTATACTGTACAATATGAAATGATTCAAAAGGAAGTGTAACTCCTCTATTCCACTGAGTGGTAAAGAAGTTTGGAATTGGGGAAATAATAGAAAACAAGCTATTACCTATGCATGTTTTGTGTGATAGCTGTTATAAAGAGCACTTTTCTGACTTTATCAGTACAAGGAAATTTATGAAGTACATGAAGTTTAAGCAACAACTCACCTAGCTGTAGTATGACCAGCTTGTTCTGCTTTACTCTGGATGGCCCTATTTATATATGAAATTTTTATATCAGACAAATTGGAAGAGTTGGTCATTTCATAATTGCTATCAGAGTTGTATCTCTTCTTTATATTCTTGGCTGAGTTTCAAGGAAGTTGGGAAAACATAAAGACCAGTTTGTAAAAATCTGCTTTCTTTAAACCCTACATTCTCACTAGTTTAGAAACCCTTAGTTCCAATTTTTTATTTTAAACAAATATTGTGATATTGTCCATGCAACTGAGTAAATTTCTGTGTTTTACTTATCCATAAAATATGTTGACAGAAGGGCCACATGTTAAACCTCTCAGAATCCCTCTTAACTGGGAGCATATTTTTCCTTATATCTAATAAACACCCTCTGAATTTAAATAAATAAATAAATAAATAAATAAGCAAACCAACAAAATATCCAAAAAGGTACTGTGTTGACCTTTTTATCTTGCCTCTGTTTCTCAATTGATTTATATCATCAATGTACTTCTAAAGGTATGTCACAGTCCTTCAAATAAAAGAATAAATAATTTCCAAAGAGAAAATTATCACAAATTGTAGGATAAAGAAATGGACTTTGAAAGAATCATTGCTGGTGATAATTTTATTAGTGCCTCATTTGTATTTGAGTTTAAGAAGAAGAAAAACGTATCTACAATCTTTGATGTGCTTACTGGTAATGTGAAAACTCTTCCTCCTATATGATGCCTCTTGTGTATGCAGGAAAGGTACGATCACTTCAGTGCTCAGGAGAGGGCAGAACAGAAAATGAGCCAACCCTGCAGAGCTACAGTAGCAAACGTGGTCAGTAACCAGGAGCTTCCCATTCCAGCTCCGCCGTGCAGTGTCCTTTGTCCTAGGAGCAACCATGTAGCTGCCATGCCGAAGCCACCATAAATATAGCAGTTCCTTATTAATCAGTCAGAACATCTGCAACAATTACTCAGGCAGAGGATAATGATTTAACAGCTGTGCATGCTGGGATAAGGCTTATAAAAGATTTAAGAAGAGAGGGATAACACACATATCATTTTGACAAAAGGTCCAGCATCTATAATTTGTAACTTTTTTCCATCTATGAATAAATACAAATTATTCCAGCGAAGACATACAACAAAATGTCAGTGCTAATGTCTGTCAATATTTGTATGCATTTGGTTACCCAATATAACAACCACACCCACACAAACAGTTTTTTGTTGTTTCCCTGGAAGTTTCTATAAATTTGTCTATAAATTCCCATCTACCCAAGGGATATTTTTAAGATAATATGACTTCTCTGCGTTTAAATGCTTTAAGGGCCTCTACTTCTCGTTCTGTTTCTGCGTCATTTTGGTGGACAATGCTGAGTTAGGAGCCAGGCTAAAACTCTGTGCTCAGACCTGACTTAGCCACCGCGGCAACTGAGTCTCCCTTGAGACTATTTCACCTCTATCCACTCCCTCCTTTTTCCTTGTCTTTCACTACTAATTACATTATTTAAGTATTTCAACTTCCAGTCTTTTCATATGTAATGAAAAACCCTCCCAATCCCGTGCCAACTCTTTCTTCATCGATTTCTATCCCTTCACAAACTGCTTGAGTTTTGACATTCATTGCCTCTTCTTTCCTGCTCCTCTTCTAGTCCCCAGATTATTCCCAACTAATTTTTGCCCCAACTACATAACCGTGGTTCTGAGTTTTGAGCTTTCTATTGTAAGTTTTCATTTAGCAGCATTTAGCAAACTTTGAGTTCCACAGATCTACTAGGTCTGCATCAATCCAAATGGTTCAGGTCCAGGGCGTGCTTTCCCTTCCAAAGGTAACCAACTTAAGACAAGGCTTCCTCCCGATGTGCCTTGCTTGGCTTTGCTTCCATCAGTCCGTTGCCTGTCTCTGGCTTCTTGCAGCTGTCTCTCTCTGTTCTTCACATTGCATTCAATGTGTATTAACAATGGCTTCAATTCAGTGACCTCAGAATTTAAACTACGAAGATCTGCATCACCAAGTTAATCTCCGTGTCAGCATTCAGGTCTCTGTACATGGTCTAAATTGCAAGTCTTACTAGTTCTGTACTTAAGCTCCAGGGGGTATTCATCCAAAGGGAGAGTGAGTCTTCTTTGTTTCTTTTCTTTCTGTTTAGTCGCTTTCTTGTCCCTCCTCCAGCCCATGTTCATTTTCTCTCCATACAGCTGCTTCTGCTATTATTGTACTTACTCCATCATGGAAATCCTCAGTAACATCTGCCTGGCTAAATCCCGATCCACCTGCTCTGTGTCTGAATCAAGGCAGATGAATATGCCTCTGAAGAACTAGGCCATGAATAGAGGCATAATTTTACATTTATAAAAAGTAACTTTCTCTAGGCCTATAAATACATCTATTGATTCACTTTCCACCTTTCTTCATAAAAATATATTTTATTTCCTCTCTAATAAAATCTCCATAAATTCTTAACTCCTCTATATTCATGACTTAGTTTTAGTTTGCTGAGAAAAGATTCAAAAATAATTTCTAGTGGCCATTCAAACCATTCTTCTCTCCACAACTGCAGTCATAAACCAGATGTTCCCCAAATAGTCATGACAACCTGCCCATCTTTGTTTCTGAAGGCAGTTGATCTCATTTTATATAGGACCCGTCACATCCTGAGTGGTTAAAGGTAGTAGCTGTTCTCCCACTTCTCTACTTCATGTATGTTCTTTGCCCACTGACAAGCAGTTTTATTCTGTTCTTCATTGAGGCTAATACTCCCCACATCCCATTACTTTCTTTGCTTATATTTTAACCAAATTTCCCTAAATTACATGTGTATGTTTTCTCCATCACTACTCATCTTTTTTTAATGCTTCCACAAAGGCTTCCACCATTAGTCTACATGGATCCAAGTGTAGTGGTCAATTGATACCTATCGAATGATATGATGTTCTCTTTGCTTAATTTAAGTGACAACTGGGTTTTCTGCTTGCTTATAAGACAAGTGTTTGAATTAGTAAGATATATACTTTCCCAGGTATACTGAGAACTAAGTCTTGATGAAGTACTTATGACCTTCTAGGAAATATATTAGAATTTAGCCTCCATGAACTTCCAGAGATGCATCCTTTAATTAGACTAAGACTTGCTCAGTTCTGCAAGAGGCCCCAAAGACATCACATGGTTTAGTTCGTTTAGTTCTTCTTTCTCCTGGCTCTCTTACTTATCCAGTCTCTATGTCACAGTGACCCCAGGGTTCAAGTTTTGAAAGTTTTCTTTTGCTATTTATGCTTATTAATTAAATTTTAACCAGTCCCTGCCTCTGTACTTGATGAAGCCTAAAACTAGACCCATGTCTATCACCATGCACTAAAGTCAAAATAGATGAAAGACCTAAATATTAAGGCAGAAACACTAAATCTAGTGGAAGAGAAAATAGGTCAGAATCTTAAAGATATAGCAGTAGTGTTATGGTTGATACATTATGTCAATTTGGGGAGTCGAGAGGTTTGGCTAAGACTCAGAAATTCTGCATCTCAGGGTAAAAAGGACATGCCCTTACCGTTCTGGGATGTTGTTTATTGTGCTAATTTGAGAAGTTCAGGAGGTTAACTATGTGACTCAGAAGGGAGATAGGGTGCTTACTTTATATACATCCTGAGCCTGTGGAAGAGGAGAGCATGGAGATTACATGAGTACTACACACCCCCTGGGTGGGGGTAGCCAGTTTACAATGTAAAGGAGGGAAAGAGACTGCTTGCCTGCTATTCTTCCCTTTTGCTCTGGTTGTTTTGCTGTGCTCTGCTGCCATGAATGTTTGCCCTCTGCCATGTGCCACTCTGTCTCAGAACCAGCCAAGTATGGACTGAAACCTCCATAAACTGTAAACTAAATAAAACTTTCCTTCCTTAATTTTGGGTGTTGCATATTTTGTCTCAGCAATGAGAGAAAAGTAACCAAGATAAGTACGCATGGTCTTCATGAATAAAACCCAAACTATATAGGAAACACTTCAAAGAATCAACAACTTGGAACTCATCCTATTAAAAAGCTTTTGTGCTTCCAAAGAAATCACCAATAGAGTGAAAAGACAACCTACAGAGTGGGAAAACATTTTAGCTAACTATCCCTCAGACAAATGACTTATACCTAGAACATGTAAAGAATTGAAAAAAAATAGAACCCCCAAATTCAAAAACCCAATCCAAAAATGGGCATCTGAGATGAACAGACACTTCTCAGATGAAGAAATACAAATGACAAATGAATGCATTTAAAATGTTCAACATCATTGGTCATTCAAGAGATCCAAATTAAAGCAACACTAAGATTCCATCTCACCCTGGTAAGAATGGCTACCATCAAGAAATCAACCAGCAACAAATGCTGGAGGGGCTGTGGGGAGAAAGGAACACTTTTCCACTGTTGGTGGGAGTGTAGACTGGTACAACCATTTTGGAAATCAGTCTGGAGATTCCTCAATAAACTAGGATTTGAGGTGCCATTCAACCCAGCTATTCCCCCTCTGGGTATTTTGCCAGAAGAATTAAAACATCATACCACAGCAATATGTGTTAACCCATGTTTATGGCAGCACAATTTCTCACAGCAAAATCTTGGAAACAACCAAAATGCCCATCAATGAGGAGTGAATAAAAAAGATGTAATATTTTTATATAATAGAATATTACTCAGCTGTAAACTTGAGGTTTTTATAGGTAAATGGATGCAATTAGTGGCCATACTCATAAATGAAATATATCATATCTGCATTTGTAAACTTCATATTGCCTCCCTAGTGTAAGCACCTGAAAGAATAAACAAAATCTAGAAGGTACAATAAATATTGTGAAAAGGAAAGAAACTGCTTCATAGGAAAGAACAATGGGGATGAGGGAAAGGAAAAAAGATTATGTATATATACACAAGATAGCTAAGATAATTGTACTACTAATTTCTATTGCTTTATTGAAAGGAACAGTTAATGTTTAATTGTTTGATCAGTCCTGCATACCTATATCCGGTAATCCAAGCAACTACTTCGAAGATTACAACAACAACCACTTTTAATTTCCTACCATCTTGTTTTGAAATTCTGCGTCATTTCTATATTTTTGTTTTATTTTGTTTTTGTCTTCATTTTTGTTATTTTAGTCCTTTCTCTTTAAAGTAAAAAAAATAAATAAAACAGTTTCTTAAATTAACCACTGTATGGTTGATACCTTGTGTCAACTTGGGGAGTCTAGAGGTTTGGCTGAGTGATTCAGCAGGAAGCCAGGGTGCTTACTTTGTATACATCCTGATTATGTGAAAGCTACCTGACCCAGGGAGTAGCCTGTTTACAAGGGAAGGGAAGGAAAGAGGCTGCTTGCAGCTATTCCTCACTTTTGCTGGTTGTTTTTGCTGTGTTCTGCTGTCATGAACTTTTGTCCTCTGCCATGTGCCACTCTGCCTCTGAACCAGCCAAGTATGGACTGAAACCTCCACAAACTGTAAGCTAAATAAACCCTCCTTTCCTTCATTTTGGGCGTTGGGTATTTTGTCTCAGCGAGAAGAGAAAAGTAACCAAGACAACCACCATGTACCAGCTTCGACTTTGTAAATACCTCAAAGGCAGATGTGCAAGAGACTAAGTTGTGGGCTTGTGGCACTATTGGAAGGCAGTGGAAACTAGGAGCCCAGTGGAAAGGGATTATATACCATGGGAGTGTCCCTGAAGAGAAAAGTGACACCCTGCTGCCTTCTCTCCCCCTCCTTGCTCCTGACCATGGTGGAATGAACTTGCCTCCTCTTTCACAGACTCCTGCCACCATGATATACTGTGCTGCAATCACCTCAAAGAAACAGCCATGTGAGCAGGACTGGCATCTGGGAAACTGTGAGCGCAAGCAAATATCGTCTCTTTGAAGCTGATTATCTCATGTGTTTTGCACCAGGACAGCAAACTAACATGCCACGTGGGTTAGTCATTCTAAGTTTTAGGACAAAATATTGGACACCCACAACTCAAAAAAGGAGAGGTTTATTTTGGCTGATGGTTACAGTCTTTATCCCACTGAGTCTATGGCAGAAAAGGTATGGCACAGAAGCACAGGGAAGGGAAGGTGCCTGTACCAAAGAGGCCAGCAAGAAGAGTAACCAGGGAGAAAAAAAACCCTTGGGGTCCCACCCCAGCATCCCACCAACAGGCTTCACCACTTACTTCACCAGCAAGTTAGCGATGGTGCCTCCATGAACCTCTCACTGTCCAAAAGCTCTGCCTTCGAACACATGAGGCTTTTGGAGGCTGTTCTGGATCTAAACAATAACACTTGTAAATTGACAGTTAACAAAATACATGTCTTTCACTTATACAACTATCTTCTCTGAAATCTAGGAGTTATCCGCATGTACCTAAGGGACACCTTGGCTAGTAAGCAGATTGACCAGTACATCACAAACACATCACACTCAAAGTCAAGTCCCTGGTTTCCTTCCCCAAACTTTTCCTCACTCATCTTCTTCATCTTAACATTTGAGAACCCAAGACTTCCATTTACTCAAGACAAAACCTTGCAAAAGTCCTTGTCTTCTATTTTGAAGCTATGTATCTAAATTCTCAGCACACTTGTTTCTATCACTGTCAGCACTGGTGATTTCTCACCTTGTCATCCTCTTTACTACTAGTTTACTTGTTGCCTAAGTCATCCTTCTGTTCCAGATAGCAGACCATTATAATAACATCTTATCTTCTTTTACTTTTTCTATTCCTAGCACATACAGTTACAAAATAGAAAGATCTTTTAATATAAGTTAATGTTTTGTTGCTTTTTTGAAAATGTTCCACTGATTTGTTCTCTCACATAGATTACACTTCAGACATGCCCACGGTTTACAACTATATAGACACACACACACACACACACACACACACACACACACACACACATATAGGGTCCATTAATTGCATCTTCTGCTCCAGCTCTGTAGCCTCTGTGTTATTTCTCAAACACAACATCTGAGGATTTGGGGCACTAGATAAGATATTCTCTGGAACAATTCTTACAGGTGTCAAAATGGTTACCCTCCTCACTTCCAATAAATCTTATTAAATAGCACTTTACGATATTCCTAGTCAGTAAGCACATAGTTCTTTCCAATACATCCAGTCTGTGTTTTTCTTATTCATATTTGTATTTAAAAAACATAAAACAGTGCCTGAAGCACCGAGGACGTTCACCTGACCCTTGTAAAAAGCAAGGCAAAAATGAAGGTAGTGGGTAGCAGAGTCTTCCTCCCAAGATTTTCTCCAAAGTGTAACATTGTTCTCAAATAAGTGGATTAGTGGCAGTTACATTAATCTGATCATTTTCTATAAAAAACTGATGGTATTGTGTTCACGTATAAAAGGGAATTGTGACTATAAATGTCAGGGACATTGACCAACTTATGTAACTTTTTGCTAAGCTATTTCTCCACAATCAAGTTGCAACACTACACACGTTTTCTCACACTTGGCTTTGAAAATTATAACCATTCAAATTGCTGATATTTTAAATGATAAATTCTCTTTAACACTGGATGTGATGTGTAATTCAGTCAAATTCTGTGTAAGTGCTCTGAGAGAATGGCTATGAAATAGAACTTTTCTTTGCAAACAGTATAATCCCACTGCAACTAAAAATCCATTGTTGATTGCATGTTAATACTCATAACAATTTATACATATTTTAGATGACAAATCCTTTTTTCATCCATTGTGAATCTCTGTGTTGGGCTAGCAAGAAAGAAGAAGAATGTGATTCTGGAAAAGGCAGAGAAAAAAGAAAATGAGAGAACAGTATTTATCAAATGGTTCCTGAAGAACATTGTTTTATATGACCACAAAATCATTTTCTATAATAGAGCCCTGGAAACTGCGCTAAAAAATGATTTCTCTGTTTCAATAAACTTTACCCAATAATAATATGCACTTTCCAGAGAACTCAGCCATCTTAGATTTCTTATATACCTGGCCAGCAAATTTCTTTTGGGATTAAATAATGTATTTCAGAATTGGCAATTCTGCTTTTTATACACACATAGAACTTGTAGAGCACCGCAAAATATAAGAATTGACTAAAGAATATGCTTTAAAAAAACCACAGAAAAGCTTTTTTGGTACAATCAAAATTGAGCAGTTAATTTACATTGCTAAATGTTTATCATTAAGAAATGTTATATAATTTGTCTGCACACAGAGTAAGTGCACATGCGTATAGATGTCATCTTTACTACCAGAGGTAAAGGTCCAGGTACAAACACCATGTTGTATTTTATTTAATTAATTGTGTCCACATGTAAATATACATTTACTGAACATAAATAGAACAGCAAATTTATAAAATAAGGCTCCATATTTTTAATGAATAATAATATGAAAAATAAATATCTTCAAGGAAAAGCCTTAAACTAGCTTATATACGCAGTCACCAAATATTGATAAGTATAAAAGTATGTTATCACTCATAAGAATCACACTAAAAACCAGAAAATACATAAAGTTCATCGTAGCTCTAGAATTACCTTAAGTATATTGCTTGATTTTACTAACATTTATTTATGTATTCTTTTTTAACGTTAATTTTTATGTTTACTTCATTTTCATTTTTTTAATTATGAATTTATAAATAATTGCATGTATCTATAAGATACAAAATGAAGTTTTGATTTGTGAATAAAATGTAGATTCATTAAATCAAGCTTATTAACATATTAGCTTGTTCTAATAGTATTTAATTTTTGTAGAAAGAACATTTGAAATTGACTTAGTAATTTTCAAATGTGCAATATAGTCTTACTCAGAGAAGCTAGGTGTGAAGCTAGGTGCAAGTCCATAATTCCATCATGCTTAGAGCCTGAGGCATGAGCCTTGCAATTTGAGCTCAACCTGGGGAACACAGTACCCGAAAGGGGTCTGTCTCAAAACTCAGGAAAAATAATAAAACAGTCTGGGAATGTCGCTCAATGGGTTCAAGCATCAGGAGCAGGAAAGAAAAAAAGACAAAGAAAGAACACAAAATGTAGTATTTTTATTATAAAATTTACAGTCTAACAGTACTCAGGATATTCACATTATTGTGCAACCAAAATTCCCAGTTCTTTTATCTTGGAAAACTGAATGTTTATGGGCACTAAAGTTCTTCTCATTGTGCTATCAGTGCCTGGCAGCTCTCATTAAATTTTTCGCCTCAATGTAGTTGACCAGATCCCATGTAATTAGTATCACTTTGTGATCATCTTCCTTCCTTTAGTGTAGTGTATGACCTTGTAATATATGTGAGACTTTACATGGTAGCACATGACTGAATTTCTTTCTTGTGTCAGTCTGAGTAATATCAATCCATGTCTATACCTATATCTATATCTACATCTATGTTTCTGTCTATTTACATCCAAATCCGGTTTGTTCATTTATTAACCTTTTCCGGGCACGTGGGTTTATTCCACTCCTTGGCTCTATGAATGATGCTGCTATGAACATGGGCATACAAATGCTTTTTCAAGACCTTGATTTCTATTCATTTTAAAATATTCTCAAAATTGGAAATGCTGGATCATAAGGTTAGTGTAATTGTCTGAGCAAATGTCATTGCTCTTTATAATGTCTCCACCTCTCTAACATTTCCATCGGCATGGCCAGTTTCATTTTTTTCTCAACCTCGCCAACACCAACACCGACAAAGTATTTCCTATGCTTTTTTTCTAATAGTAACTACCCTAATGGCTGTAAGCTGTTGTCTCACTGTGTTTTTCATTATTCTTTCACATTAATTTATTTCATTAGTAGGATTATAAAGCATAGGCTATTTTAAGTAATCTGGTTAAGGATAAAAGACATGGCAAAAGTAAACAGCAATAGACTGGTATTTTTGGGGAGATGTAATGAAAATAATATGAAAAACCTACAATAATCAGTACGAAGGAGTTACAGTATTATGACTGATAAACCTGAAGTAACGAACATGTTTGTTTTAGAAAGTTAAGCTTGAACAGTGAAGTAGGATTTAGAGTTTAAGTCCACCTAAAGGAAAGGATAAGGCACCTGGGAATTTGGAGACAATTATGATGTCACAGATTATTTAAACATAGCTAAAGCAAAGAATGATATACGTGTGTTCAATAATAAAAGGTACATATCTCGGCATAAAAGATAAATTACTTTCCTTTCAGACGTTCACACTCAGGTCAAACCTGCCCCACTGCTGGGAGATCATACCTGACGCCTGGAACCTGGAGGAGGGAGGTTTATTTCTGCTTACTTTTTCAGAGATTTCAGTGCCTCGTCAGCTGTCTGAAGCAGAAGTGGCATGAGGGAAAGGCCTGCCGTGGAGGAAAATCTGCTCAGATCATGGCAACCGGGAAGCGAGAGCCAAGGCAGGAGCTGGGGAAGGAGACCTGTCCTTCGCTGTCCAACACAGTGGGCTGGGGAAGGAGACCTGTCCTTCGCTGTCCAGCACAGCGGGCTGCCCCCACCAGGCCCTGCCGCCTCACAGCGAGTCCCCAGGGCTTTCTTCACAATCCAGTCTACAAGCTGAGTCATAATCTCTCTCTGTGTGCCTTTGGTACACTCAATCATACCACAGATGTATATCAATGAACCACTTTTGTTGTCCAAATTCCTTGTTGAGCCTATTACCATCTATAACCTTCTGTCTGAATATCTTTCTCAGAATTTATTTTAAAATTATACTACAAAGCAACTGTAATAAAATCAACCTGGTACTGGCTAAATAACAGACCTGAGGATCAATGGAACAGACTGGAAGATGCAACCACAACAAAAAACCCACTCAGCTACCTAATATTTGACAAAGGGGTCAACCAAACCCACTGGAAAAAAGAAGGCCTGTTTAATAAATGGTGCTGGAAAAGCTGGCT